>APFE031422788.1:0-15641 GCA_000404065.3 Pinus taeda
GCCGAGACATGTTGTTTCCCCACTGCAGTGTACATATCAGAGAGGTCATAGAACCTTGTTTGCAGCAGCTCGACGAGTGTTTTCTCCACAGCAGGTGGAAGGGGTATCGTCATCATCATCAGATCAACGAGTGTTATCTCCACACTAGGTGGAAGGGGCCTCGTTGCCAACAACAGCACAGGTAGCCAAGAGGGGCAAGCAGCCCATGATTGAGGAGAGAGAGTCAGGTGATCCGGTTATTGATCTTGACGCCGGTTCTCCTAGCACAGAGCTCAAGGATATCATCCGAGAGCAAAGCATCGAGATTCATTCGCTGCAAACACAATTATTGATGGCAAAATGGATAATCAAATATTTAGAGCAGCGAAATAAACAGCTTGAGGATGAGAAAGAGTTGGATGAGCTATGGAGGATTTGAAGTGATCGAGTCATCAACCGTAGGAGGCTCGGTGACTTGCTGCCCAAGGAGAGGGAATCCATGCTTATCCGGGTAAATACACACTTAAAGAGGCTGTTGGCTAAGGCCAATCGTAACAAAAAATTGCTAAGGAACATGAAAAACCATTATTGGGCAAGGATGCATGTTTGCAAGGCGAAGATGAAAATGTTCCAAAGAAGGTTGTCCGAGGTCCGCAAGAGGAAGAAGAAGACCAACCTGCTCTGTATCTTGGTTGAGGCCTCTCTCACTCACCATGATACTCATTATCTTCCTCTTAGCAGCAAACCCAAGAAATTTTGAGAATTTTGAGGCATTTTTGGCATTTTTGAGCATTTTACAGGTTTTGGCCATTTGAGTGGTCTCACCCCATGCGGGACCAGTCATGGGGACAGCTCAGAATGGGGAAAACTCTACATTTTTGGATTTTTCATGCAAAGATACACTTGCATATGGAAGGGTTTCAGATTTTATGGAGATTTGGGCTTCCAAAAGCTCAAAATGCATGCAAATTTTGACTTTCTGCCCCTTTTTTGAGTTGCAAAAAGAAGTCTTGGGATATTTGATTTTTGAGGGGTTAAATCAACTCTAAATTCAAAAATTATAGTTGGGTTTGAATGTAGAGATCCAGACCTTTCCAACGAGCTATCTTGCACCTGATTTGGACACCGGGAAGGCCCTCAAACAGAGCTGCCAATGCGCGCGACCAGTCAAAGTCAGGGGCGCGACCACTCAGGGAAATTTGCCAGTTTTGACCAGTTCGGCCAGCAAAACACTATTTTCACCTTTGTTGACTTTTGAGGCATGTAAATGATTGATTTTTGTGTAACTTTCATGGCATTTAGATATTTTTACTCTCTTTGACCACTTCTAGAAGTTTCTTTGATGTAAATGATAAATATTTAATGCATGGATAGGTTTCCTAATTTTTAGAGGCAAGTTGTTGTGCTGGCCTATTATCTAGTGATTGATTTAGAATTAGTTACAACAGCTCCTAGGAAGCTGAGCTCGACCCCTAGAGGTGGGGAAAGGAGTTAGATCTTCTATATTATGCCTTCTCTTCTTCATTTTCATGGTTGGACTCTTGAGGGAGAAGCTCTATTGTATTCTTTACTTGTATCTCTGCAATTTGAGGAAAAGGAAGGCCAGGGTTTTGCAGACTTCATTGTGGATTCTTGTGGATTATTATGTTGATGGTGTGTTTTCTACTTGTCATTGTAAGTGTGTTTATGTGTTCCATCTCTTATTCTCTTGCTGCTAATTAAACAAAAGAAGTGATAAAGTTTGAATTCACGCATGCCATGCTCAGCTTTCAATTTTGTTTAATATTTATGTTTTCCACTGTCTAGAGAGGATTCAAATTCATTGTTTGCCCTCTTTAGCTTCTCTTCTTTCCTCCTTTATCATCTATTCCAGATAAAGGCATCAGCATAAACTCCTACCTTGCCCCAAAGACCCACCTGCAAAAACTGAGCTCAATCCCCGCACCCTGAATTGCACTCCCTTCAATTGCCACCAAAAACCCAAAAAACTTTAAATTGATCCTCCTTATCAGTTTACTAGCCTAAAATCAGTGTTTCTAATTGGTCAACTTAATCCTATTGAAAAAATCCACCGAGTTTGACCCGAGAGAGCCTTCTCATACCTCGTAGGGCTAGCTACGAGGTGAAATGGTTTGATGTAGCTTTGAGGTTTGTCTATCTCAGCCTAGGTGAAATCTCAAGTGCTAACAAACAGAATGAACCATCACACATAAGCAACACCATAAACACCAAGATTTAAGTTGGAAACCCAATGCAGGAGAAAAACCACCTATTGTTGATGTCTTTGTCTTCTTTTAATATAAAGAATAATCTATTTACAATCTTTTACTAGTGCAAACTCATACTAGTAAGACTCATACTAGTAAGTAGGCACCCACCTACAGAAGGCTACAACCTTCTCTCGTTCACCAGCTTCTACTGGAAGGGAGCTACAACCCCCTAGCTTTTATACTAGTCGATATGTTTACTAGTACATAGGCACCGGCCTACAAAAGGCCACAACCTTTACTCGTTCTCCATTTTCTACTGAAAGTGAGCTCCAACCCCCTTATCAAATCACCAGCCACTACTGGTAGGAAGATTTGACTTCTTCACTGAAAGATCCAACCCTCAGTATCCTCTAGGGACCATGTTTCATAAATTTTCACACTGGATACTCCTGGTACACAATACTACAATATGAAGGCCACGTTTCATAAAATTTTCACACTGGACCCATTAGTGACATTGAAGCTCAAAATCAATCACCACTGCAATACATCCATCAAATACATCTACATCAACCAATCATTGAAACTCAATCATTAATTTCTGATATAACTGAAACCCAATCATCAATCTTTGAATCAACCATAACTGGATCAATCATTGAAACCTCTGACATATTGAATCAAACAATCATTCAAACTTTGACATACTGAATCAAACAATCATTGAACCTCTAACACAACAAAATCGACCATTCATTCAAACTTAATCAAATTCAACCAATCAACTAAAACAGACATATCGTTGTAACCATTACACAAATTTGAACCCAGAACACTGCATCAACAAGCAGAACCAACTGTAACCTCAAAATTCATGTGTCAGAATGTATATGCCCCTTAAATGAAGCCAACCTGCGTGTATATGCTACTTCCTTT
Source organism: Pinus taeda (assembly GCA_000404065.3). NCBI lineage: Eukaryota > Viridiplantae > Streptophyta > Pinopsida > Pinales > Pinaceae > Pinus > Pinus taeda. The sequence goes on from APFE031422788.1 coordinate 3,126, forward strand.
AGCCCAACATGTCTATACCTCTAAAGATACTAAATCATAAAACCTCTAAACCACAAACTATACCAATCAGTGACATTTTGAAGATCTACTATCGTATTACATAGTTCTAAACGGATAGCAACAAGGATCACCTTTCTTTCTCAATCAATCAATCAACCAGACTCAATCTCCTTATACAATCAACTTTACTTTTAGATCTAATGAATACATCATCGACAAACAATAGTAAAATAGTAGATTGATCTGATAGATCAATCATCCCTGAACATCAAGCTTTTCTTTTACATACGCTACTTGGAAGATCTGAACCAACATGTATACGCATTTTCACCAAAGAGAACCAGCTTATAGATCTGCAAATACTTACTTATAACTTCGCTACAATTCCAAATTTTAGACATACCCAGATCATCACATATAAAGGATAAAACGTGTGTTATCAATCAAATCTAGCATATCAATTATCAGATCACGTAATGATAAGTCATTATGATCCTGATCCATCATTAGATCTCATCAAACATCAAACACTCAAGTGCATACTTAGTTCATATCAAGCAAAGCATCAGAAACCCATAACATGGATATTTTCTTTTGATCTAACACTTCATAAGATATTCATTACTTCTGCCCTTAGTCCTTTGATCTCCTCCTCCTTATATAGTTTTAGGCCTTTCTCAATACCTCGGACCAAAATGACTTAGGACCCGTGGTATTCTTGGATTGGATCAAATAGTCGTTACTCCGCTCAATATTGTGGGTTAATACCATGGTATTGACCCTGGGTATTGTATCCTCTTGAATTTCCTTGATTTTCCAACATATACGCGCTTTTTATTCTATGAAAGTGTGTGCATACGTATACGCTCTTTTTGTACATTGAACCCGCATGTACACGCTCGTTTTGTACATTGAACCCACATATAGAACTTAAATACCTGAAAATGTCCTTTTTCTTCAACTTCTTGATTCTGATATGTAGTCCTTTGTTCCTTCATCCTATTCTTTTGTACCATTACTGTGTTACCTCTTATACCTGTTATAATGTGATTTTCCATTGTATATTACTTCTGGACTGATTCATTTGAACTGCCTTGCATTTATTCACATCTGTAAACACAATTGCCATGCATTCTGTCAGATTTGATATCTCTCATGTAGATTCATCTAGCTACATAGATTCATCTAGTTACCATATACAAGTGAGTTGTTCTGCTAAAAGTGGGTTTCCATCAAGTGCAACACATGTAACATAATGCCAACAATCTCCCCCTTTGGACTTGATGGCAACCATGTGTGTGTTGATTACTACAAGTTGTAGAAACTTTCAGAGATAACAAACAACACCAAAATACTCGCCCCCTTGACATCAAGGGAAAAGGGTAGACCAAGATACTCTTCCCCTTTGATATCAAGGGTAAAGGGCTGACCAAAATTAAGACTTTCATATCTCAATAGCTAAATATGAACATTGATCATGCTCCCCCTAAGCACATGTTGAATTCTCTTATTAAACTCCACCTTTGTACATGTTGAGATGCACTATACCATCCATGCTCCCCTTGAGCACATGTAGAGTCTGCAAAAATATTTTCTAAAAGAATAACATGACTCTATAACTCTACTATGTGAGTATGACCTTCCTATCACCAATGACTCATGCATACATCAATCTCCCAACCAATTGTGGATATACCAATTTTGACTCATTTACCCAACTAAGTGGGGATATACCAATTGTTTATACATGACTGAAATATAGCAATTATTACATCATCCTTCCCATGCATAGTGGGGGTACAAATTACATCATATGACCAAGAAGGACAATGGCTACGATAGACAAAGACATATTATTACATCATGGGATTTTATATGACCTTTACATTGAATGATACACATGACATTTATAACAGAGACCAAAGATCTAAACAAGACCATGATAGTCATCAGCAACTATCATACACCATATATGATTTGCATCATTAGCATCTGTCAGCAACATCCAGACCAACAACCTGTATATGTCCATTATTAGTTCCCAAGATATGACAATTATCATCAACCTGGGACAAAGTATGTTGCATATAGATATCAACTCATCCTCTTGATCTCATCGAGATCAACTTGCTATGTTTCCTTAGTAGAAAAAGCCTTATCATAACCTTCCATGAATCAACTAAGAAAATGTCATATCTCCAAGTAGTAACACAAAATCATTCACATCATATCATATGTATGTGAAAACACCATAGTCATCATCTATGATTATATCATCATCATCAAGAACTGCATGATCTTTCTACAATAACCCTCAATATATCAACCATGTATCATCACTAGGGAACATCCCACATTTGATAAGCATTAACCATGATAATCAACATATGTGAGTATCAAACCTATCATCATAAAGTAAGAAGGAATCATCATTATGTGACTAAGTAAGCCATGTCTCCGAATATTCATGTCTTCAAATCGTTGTGCCTGTAACCAACAATATTTATCAATATGCAACTTATGTAATCATCCATGTATCCAGCATAATGTATATCCATCAAAGAGATAGCAATATGTATCTAGCAAACCATGAACTCATAGTCATTTGTCAAGCTTTCTTGATACCATCAACAGCAACAATCCTCAACCATGTGAGAGCCAAGAACTGTAGGAATCCTACATCATAACTGCACCATATGAACTTTATGCATCTTTGAAGGCATGATGACAGAAACATAAATGAAATGAGTGACTCATCATCAACTAATGAAGTTGTGTACTCAATATTTGTACTTATCCTTGTCCTTATGAAGATCACCATGTAAGCAACATATCATATGTACTATATGCATCATCAAAAATTCATCCACAATCATCCATCAATCTTATGTAACCCCAAGAAATACAAGTATCATCTGAGACTTTATCATAGGCAACTCATAACTGCATCATAGCATGATGTATCATTTAAATACTTCAAAAACATAAGCATCCTCACCATTGATAAGAATCGTTATGTACCAAAGAATTCTAAACATAATTCCAACAATGTATTACTAGAAGCATCGTATACTCTCCCCCTGAACCTGTGCCACCTGTTCACTGTCAGATCTGGTCATTGCATATATCAGAAGAGATCATCAAGGAATCATCATCAGCTAGTTATACATCAAGTCATCAACAGCTTATGAGGGTCAAAAGTACTTATAAATAACATCCACAGAATGTAGTCATCAATCATCAAGTCAGAAAAGATAATTGATAATTGTATGAACCATATCAGATCATTTTTCTGAGTTTGTCACATTGCTTCATCAAACCAACATATACACGACTGTGCAGCCTCAAACTCGCATATATATGTGACTTGTCTTCATGATAATTGCGTATGAGAATTAGAACACTGAAATTTCATACTTTATGTTCCTCTTGAGTCTATTCTATCTGTATACTGAGCTATGCTAGATATTTCTAGTTGTACTTCCTTCTTCTTCCATAACTTGGAGTGTGATGATTTTTCTCCTTTTGGTATGTTGGCCGACATTTTCTCCTGCATTCTTTTGCTATATGCCCAAACTTGTTACAACCATAACATCGTATATGTTTCATATTCCATCTATAACAGTTGATGGTTTTATGACCAAACATATTGCAAGAAAAACAATATCCCTTAAAGTAACTGGAAGCTGATGATCTTTCTATGTGATGTTTATTAGATTGAACCAATCTACTTTTGCATCTGGCTGCAACATGTCCAAAATTATGACATATAAAACATTCAACATCAGAGGAAAGAATCAATTATCAATTCCATAGTTAGGAGTAAATGATTTACTTTGAAGACTTTCTTTCCTTGGTTGTTGATGGGGTTGACCTCTTATCTCCTTCTTTAGAATTTTAGATTTTGCATTAGAGCTCCTTGCTTCAGTTTGTGAGCTAGATTCACCTTTAACAGTTTCATGCAAACCAATACCAGATTTGATGGTAGGAGAACTTTGACTACTAAGAATATTATCCAAAATCTTAGCACTATCTTGAAATCGTAAAAGTTTATCCTTTTCTTATAATTTGCCTTTTAGGATATTTACCTCTACCTGATATTCCTCTTCCTTTTCAAGATACTACTTCTTCATGATTTCTTTAGCTTTTCTTCCTTCTTCCACTTTTTGCCTTAATTCGAGAACTTCCTTTTTCTTCAAATGCTTGGAGTAGTTCTTCATTATGCTTATTTGAATTTTTGAGATCTTCTTTTAAAGAAACGACCACATCTTCAAGACTTTCACAGTAGCTAGTTCTTTCTAAGTTCCTTGGTTGTTGTTTTCTTTTCATTCACTTAATTTCCCAATGATGCCACTTCATCCTATAGCCTTTGACTTTGATATTCCTTTTCTTTGTACTGCTTCTTTATTTTGTATCCTTCCTCCAACTGAGCTTTTAACCTGGTAACTTCTTCTTTGTAGGCACATTCCCTTTTATCAATTAGATCCTTTTGATCTCTTATTTTGTCTGTGAGCCTTTTAAATTCTACCTCTATTTGATTTCTTTCTCTTTCACCCATAAGAGAAAATTCAGTTGTTTCGTTGTCACATTCATTATTTTCAAATGAACAGAGAAATGTATCACCAGAGGACACCAAATTCATACTTGGTAATTATTTTTCTAGTTCATCTTCATTCCGAGGTGATTCTGAATCTGAAGAGTTGCTTCCACATAATAGCCAATCGTCTCTCCCGCTGCCATAATTCCTTTGAGATGTCTTCTTCTTCTGAGGTGTTTTCTTCTTTTGCTTCTTTCCTATTGTCTCTATGGATCTCCTTCAAGCGATCAATCTTATGCCAAAGGACCTGCTCTGATACCAATTGTTGGAAATAATACTGAGTGGGGGGTGGGGGGGGTGAATCAGTATTTACAAATCAATAACTTTTTCATTTCCATAATCATATTTATATATGCTACTTCAGTGAAGGGAACTCACGTGTGCACGCAATTGTTATTAAGGAAACCAGCGTATATCCAGTGAGCTTATGATTCAATTAATTCATCATATGTTGATATTTAATCAGTGCATCAGTACTTTATTAAACATTAAACAGTAACCATGTGCAGTAATAACAGAATGAACCATCACACATAAGCAACACACATGAACACCAAGATTTAAGGTGCAAAATGTTAGCACCTGGATTGAACCTCAGGCTGAAGGAAGGCAATGTTAGGGTAACCACAAACTAGGCTTAGCTAAGTAGCTACCCCTACTAGGCCAGGAGAGGGGGCTCTCCATAAGGATCTCAGCCAAAAAGACTAGATCAAGAAACTGATATTAGGCTAGGTATAGTAGCACAAGGTTTGATATGATTTTTAAGGGTTTTTTTGGATCAGGAGGAGCCAAACAGTTAGGGCAAGGAAATTAGGTCAAAACTGCAGGGTGTCTACCCAATGACCTATAGTGAAGAAAACACAGACAGTGCAATGTCTACCCAAAATAGAACATAAAAGTTATGGATTCTGCCTTTCAAACTTGTATACATTCACATAAGAGTATGAAATGATGAAATGGAGTCAAAAATACATTTTAACACATGAAAACATAAGAAAAACTGAACTAAGCATCATACCACATGGATCCCAAAGAAATAGATGCAATTTTTACATTAATCTCCTAATGTAACTAGTACAAAATGATGTCTATCAAAGCCTAAGCATCCCACTGAGTCCAACCAACACAATGACTGAGGAAAAGCATCATATAGACCCAAAACAACTCATCCTAAGCTCAGGGGTTTGAATCCATGAGAGGAGGAGATGTTTCCAACAAAATCTGAACTCCTAACAATAAAATAGGGTGGTCAAAGTGACTCATCCTTAATTCAAACAAACTGATACATTACATTTCATAAATTTGTTTTACCTAATGAATCTATGCTAGTAAGCCCTAGAAGCATCATAATTACATTCAAATAATCAATTACAAGGATAAAGTCATGATTTTCCAAGGTGAAAGTGAAAACTAGGACGAAATAGTGAAAATCTAGACAAACTATCAAATGCGCAGTGCCAGTGCTAGGCGAGCAGCGCCAAGTGTAGGCACGACCTTCAACTTCAGCTGCACTTTTGGAGGCATTCCTAATGTCCAAATTGGGCCCACAATAGCTTGTTGGAAAGCTATACCTATCTACTTTCCAAAGAATCTTGAATTTTTGCATTTATAGTTCATTTGCCCTATAAAAAGTCAATTATCCCAACACTGCTCAGTGTGCGGTGCCCAAGCCAAAAAAGGGCAGAAAGGTCATTTTTTATGGTTTTTGGCCCTTTTGGTCAACTAGTTCTGCTCAAAAACCTTAGCAAATGCACAGGGTGCATGTACTCAGCATGTGAATCCAAAAAAGTTGACCATTTCCTCATTGGATTCCCCAAAAAATATCACAGGGCCCATGGCACTGCACGTTTGCCTTCCATGGCCATGCAAAAAATGGACTGAAAAACACATCAACTTCCCTCAAGCTCAAAAATGGTCCATCGTGCCCAAAAATGTGTTTTTATGACTGATCAAAGGTTAGAGGCATGTAGGGATGCCTCAGCAAGCATGTCAAGTATCCTCCTCTCCTCTTGCTTGGTCAATTTGTCAATTTTCTCATGAGCTCTTTTGAGCTTGCTCCTTGCCACTTGGTTTCTCCTTGCATAATACTTGGCCATCTTCCTTTGTAACTCAACATCTTTGTTTGCTTTGTCCAAGAGGGTCTCCAAGTGTGTATTCACTTTCTCAAGCCAAGATTCTCTGTTTTTAGCTATATCCTTGACCAATTGCTCATCTAGAGTGAGCTCCTCCTCCAATTCTACCTCTTTTTGTCTTTCAAGCTCTAAGGCCTTTTTCAATCCTCTTATTCTTGACCTTTTTCTTTGTCCCTATTCATCATTCAGCTCTCCATAATCTCCAAAAGCCTCATCAAGCTGAAATTTGGCTTTCTCACCCTTCCTCTTTACCTTGATGTACTTGATTTGTATCAACTCCTGCTTAATCTCTAGCTGCTTGTTCTCTTGCTCATAAAAGGAGATAACATATTGGGCTCTTTGTAAATTGACCTCAAGATCCCTGATTTTCACATCCTTTTCTCTCAAGGTAGCTTGAGAATATTTGTTTCCCTCCTCATCATTAGTGTCCACAAGGAGAAACTCCTTCTCAATGTCATGTTCTTCATGCTTCTGTTTGACCTTTGCTTCCTCTACCATTTTCTCTTTTCCTTTAACCTGTAATGTTGATGATGAAGGCAAGGCCCCTCCCACTTTTCATGGGGTAAACACGTGCCTCTTTCCCCTTTGATAGGTGAAATAAAATGGCTGAAATTGTTCCTAAGTGTTATACTTCTCTAACCATGCTCAGTGTGTACATCATGTCCCTCACTGTCAACATGCTCATCACTATCATCATCTCTATTGGGTGAATTAATGGCTACATTAAATGGTGATGTAGATGGTGTGGAGGTGTCTGGTGAAGAATGAGCTGTTGAGGATGAATGATAAGAAGGTTGTGGTGGATGAGAAGAAGTAGATGGATGGCTGGAGGATGATGGAGGAATGTGGGGACCTAGTTGAGTAGGCGGTTCATTGAATATTTCATTAGATATGAAGGTCTCCTAAGTAATGCCTAGTTGATCTAAGTGATGGAGGACTATCATTTTGATAATAGAATGATGGAAAATACTATGCATCTGATGAGCTCGATCCCTTTTCTGAGCAATGTATGTCATCTTGTCAATACTCCTGAAAAGGTAATATGGAAAACTGAGCATTCTTACCCTCGTAAAGTGCATGAGAAGACTAATATGGTATGAGTATAGTCTAGAAAACTTGTCCTCACATGCGAAATACCTCATGATGATCTTCATCAATGGCACATACTTGTCCAAAAGATAAGAGAAAGGGAAAATTCTTTTCTTATCAATTTTTAACCTTGTCTTAAGATATGGCTCATAAAAACTGTGATGCAGATTTTTCTACTTGAACTATTTCTCTCCTACATTTGGAATTCCAATGGCCTATGATATGATGGCAGGAGATATAGTTAATGTGATCCCGGCTAAAGTGACCTAGTTTTTTTGAAAATTGAGGATGAACTGCTTGGTTAACTGCTGATGAAAAGTCATCGTTTCAACCCTTTGGCAAAACTCAAAACAACCCATGTACCTGAAACATGATACTGCAAGTGGTGATGCCATAAATTTTGTTGTATCAGTGGGTTCAAATCTAATAATTCTCCCTCTTTCTTGGTTGGCCTCTTGGTTTGTCTTTCCCCTTCTTCTGAACTACTGCATTCTGCCATGCTTTATAGGTGAAAACTTGAGGGACTAATATTTATGTCAAGATGAGTGAAACAATGAGGAGGTGGAGTGAAATATAGTTAGGATGTGGAAGGTGACAAAGTTTAAGAAGTACTGTAACTCTAATCAAATAGGTGATTTTGGAAGCATGCAAGGGAGCTTTGCTAGGGTTTCAAAATTTAGGATGCCAATTTTCTTAATTGATGGACAAAAAGAGATACCGGACCACTTACTTGTTGTGTGCAGGGAGTTGAAGCTTTTGTGCCTTGAGCAAATGAAGGAAATGGTGTTTTGGCACTCCTGGGGTTTTCCAGGCTCCTCTAGCCAAACGTGCAACAACAAGTGCCAGCGCGCAGCATCCTCGGCAAATGCACCCTTCACTACACAGGCGTGCAACGCCGTTGAATTTTACTCTGGCTCGGATGGGCAAATGCACCCCTCATTGCACAGGCACGCAACGACTCTACCAAGTGTGCAGCGCCCTCAGCAAATGCGCCCTTCTGATTTTTTCAACCTTCACTCAAGGAGAGCTTAGGGTGCAAAAGAACTAATGAAGTTTGAAAAATGCTTTCGAAAATTTATATAGAGGATGATTTTGATTTTTCTTTAGAAAAAGCCCACTTTATAATGTTTGTTCTGGAACTTTTATTTTGTTTTCAAATCTATGTCTGATGCTTCTCTTTCTTTGTCTCCTTTCAGGTGGATGATGCTTTGATTGAGCTGATTTCTTCAATGGCTCATTTCTTGCATCAAGGAGAAATGCTTGGGAAGCTTATGGGAACAATTATTACATAAAATGACTTGAATTACATCAAAAAATATAAACAAACTAAAATACTCTATTTTCATCTCAAAAACATGTTTTTGAGATGAAAATTAGATCAGTGAAATAAGAACTTTGTACAATAACCATGACATGCTACCAATCATTATTTGTTTATTGGTCTTCCTCCTACCTTTCTTGCCCTTTTTTACACTGAAACTATGCTTTTGACCTTGGAAATGAACCCTAAGACCTAATGGAAATATAACTGCCTTGACTCTAAAAACAACACAACTAAAACCATAATTGAATGCAACATGGAGATGGGTCATGAAGTGTACCTCATGAGAGAAAATTTGATTTTCTGAGAAGAAGACAACCATAATGAACCATTTTGGCATGACCTAGTGGAATGATCAAAAATTCAGTATGAGACACCTAAAAGGAAAATGCAAAGAGCATATTTGATCCCAGATGGAAGTATGCATATACTGACACTAACATTGGCCTTATTGGGGATGGCAGCTCCTTGTAGGTGTCAAGAACATTGTAGACCAAGTTCCTAGCTGATTGGGCCAATACAGTCAAACAAATGAAAGACTAGAAAAAAAATATAAAAAAAAAAAATAAAATAATAATTAATATTATATATTAATAATAATAATAAAAATAAATAATAAAAAATAAAAAAAAAAAAATAAAAAAATAAAAATAAAAATTAAATAAAATAAAAAATAAAATTAAATTAATTAAATAAAAATTAAAATAAAATAAAAATAAATATTATATATATGTGTGGTGTGTGTGGGGTATTATATTTGAAAAATGATTCAATGCAAACTAAAATCTAACTCAAAACCGACTCTGCACTGACTCAAAAACCAACTAAAAACAACACGAAGCATCTAAGCTTTATAGCCTTCACTTTGGGCCCCAATCTCAAATGAAATTTTACTTCAAATCTTGCGAGGAAAGTAAACTGGTATATACAATGACAGTAAAACAACTTCAACAAGCTACATAAGAAATAATAATGTTTTAGGAGCCTACCATTCACTAGTCCTCCTGAGCATTCTTGACCATCCATTTCCTTCAAAAAAATGCATTCTGTCCCCAATAGGCTGAGATTTTATAAGGTCCTTTCCACAGATTGTCAAACTTACCATGTTTCCCTTTTTCTTCATTTCGTGCATCCCATCGCAGTGCTACATCTTCCAGTTGAAACTTTTTTGCCTTCGTCTTGCAGTCATAAATTTTCTTTATCTTCTCTTGCAGCCAGAAAGTATTTTGAGAAACCTCTTCCCTTGTTTGTTGAAGGTGAATCATTTGATTGATTTCGCGCTGAATATCATCTTCTTCATTACGAACTTCTTGCAATAATCTCACGACCAGGACTGCAAGTGATGTAGGAAACATTGTATCAGTACCATAAACCAATTCAAAAGGAGACATACCTATTGATTTCTTACTGCTCACTCTGTCGGCCCACAAAGCATTGACAAGCTTTCGATGCCAATTCTTTTTATTTTCCTCCAACATCTTCTTAATAATGTTTACCAAGGATTTACTTGAAGACTTAGCTAGTCCATTGCCCTACGAATAGTATGTCGTGGAATGACCCAATGTGATGTTGTATTTGTTGCAAAACTCTACCATTTTCTTCGAATTAAATGTTTTTGCATTAGCTATAATAATCTTGTGAGGGAAGCCAAAATGAGATAAGATATTAGACTCTAAAAACTGAATAATTACCGTGTCCATAGCTTGCCTTGTCAGAATGGCTTCAATCCATTTGGTGAAGTAATTGGTAGCTCTCAAAATCCATCTGTGTTGTGTTGATGATGTAGGAAGAATTTCTTCTATGAAATCAAGCCCCCACTGCTAGAAAGGTGCATTGACTACAATTGGCTTCAAAGGAAGAGGAAGCAACTTCCTTTTTCCCTGAAAAACTTGACATTCGTGGCAACTCATGACTATTTTATATAAATCTGAAAACAAAGATGGCCAATAATACCTTGCTCTCAAGATTTTATTAGTTGTTGTCTTCCAAAACAAGTGACCCCCAAAATCTCCTCTATGAAAATTATTCATTGCCTATTAAGCTTCATTTTCAACCAAACAATTAAGAAAAGCCCCTCTTGAATCTTTCCAATAGAAATCACTATCTAAAATGCAGAATTTTGCAGACTTCAGTTTTAGTGATCCACCTTTACTTTTCGACATTCCAAGAGGAGGAGAAAGATGTTGAAGAACATATACTATATCTGAATACCAAGGTGAGTTGAGAAACATCTCTGATACCTAAATGAGTGTGCCACCATTTTCATCATTTGACATTGTTGCAATAATATTTATGTCTAGAGCATGAAAATTTGACTCAGCCATGAGTTTTTCCAAGCCTTGACCTTTGATCAGTTTCGTGGGCTTAATCTCAAGATCATACTCTAACATTGCTACTATCCACTTACCTCTTCTTCCTTCCGGATCAGTTTGCATGAGGACATCTTTGACAGCCACGTTGGGAATATATGCTATGGTATGCGAGTGCAGAATGTAAACTCGAAAATCATTCAATGCCTTTATAAGAGCCAAAGCTTGTTTCCCAATGATGTTATAGTGAAGAGTAGCATCTTTGGTAGTCCGACTAAAAAATGCAATGGGTTGCTCCACCTAATCCTTCTTTTGCATCAACACCACAGCCAAAGTGTGCTCAGACGCAAATGAAAATATAATAAAATCATGAGTATAATCAAGACTGATCAAAACAAAGGTTTTGATCAAAGCAAGCTTTACCAAGTTGAAGGATTTCATGGCATCCTCATTCCATTTCACGGTGTTGTCCTTCTTCAATATATTAGTTAACTCACGCAAATGCCCAGCCGAATTTGGTATGAATCTGCGTAAGAAGTTCATCTTACCGTTGAAGGCTTCGATCTCCTTTTTATTGCGCAAAAAGTCTATTCGCTGAATTGCCTCCACCCTAGAAGGATCAATATGAATACCATCTTTGGAAATTATATGCCCGAGGAGCTTACCTTCCTCCATGGCAAAAATACTCTTCTTTGGATATAAAGAAATCCCAAACTCCCTGCATTTCTGAAAAACATTCCTTAGGTGGTGTAAATGCTCATCATCAAAACCAGAAAATACTATCAAGTCATCTAAGTAAACCACTAACAAAACATCCCTCTCGTTAGCGAAAGCTATATCCATGGCCCACTAAAAAGTGGCCCCGGCATTCTTCAGCCCAAATGGCATCTTAGCATACTGAAAAGTCCCCCATAGTGTTGTGAAAATAGTTTTGTCTTGGTCTTTTTCGTGCACCAAAATCTAATTGTAGCCTGAGTAGCCATCTAGTAGTGACATTCGTGATGCTCCAACTACTCTTTGTAGAATGTGGTCCATCTAAGGAAGAGGATAATTATCTTTTAGGGATAC
>APFE031422798.1:10958-32918 GCA_000404065.3 Pinus taeda
TAAATTTACTGTTTGATTTAATGCAAATGTCTATTTAACATTCGAGAAGCAACTGCATCTACTAATGTATTTAAATATCTTGGAATGTGTTGATATTCGATGTAATCAAATTCTCCTTCCAAGAGACAGACTCTAAAAAATAATCGTAACAACACTAGATTTCTAATGGCATAAACTCTATTAAGTTGTAATACAACGAGTTCCGAATCTAATCTAACAATCAAACTCCGAATTCCAAATGAAATGGATTTAGATAATAACTCAATCACTGCACTGTATTCTGCAATGTTGTTCATTGTTTGACCGAGGCTTACCCCATGCATAGATACTAACTCATCAGAGGGTGAATAGATAACCCAAGCTACAGAAGAGATGTTCCGTGCACTACGACAAGTGCCATCAGCAAAACCAATGTATGTTTGGAGAGGCGTCGACATCTGCAATATCAAGAGTAAAATCAAGATAAGCAAGAATAATGATGAAAAACACTCTCTGAAGTAAAGCACGCATTCCTAATCTAAAAACACACCAAATTTAGAAAGAAACTAGTCTAAAAAATCTCCACACTAATCTTTTAAGCATAATATCGCTTTAGATAAAGCCCATTCCTAGGTTTACCTAAAGAGACACCGTCAAAATATTCTAATTCATAGGCCCCTTTTGCCAGCTTTCGCTTAGCAATATACGGACCATTCCACATGGGTACAAATTTGCCAGCCCCTAGCTTATCGTTTGCTTGATTGTAAAGTAAGACTAGGTCTCCTTTTAAAAAAATGTGGGGTGTAACATTCCAATCATACTGAGCTTTAATTCTCTTGGCATGAGTTTCGATAGCTAATGCAGCATCATGTCGATTCTCATTAGTTGAACTAAGTATAATAAACATTTTTCCTCTTCGGAAGTGGCTGGTAATAATTGTACGACAATTTGTAATGATGGGATTTCGCATTCAATGGGTAATACTGCCTCTAAACCGTAAACCAGTTGAAAGGGAGTAAAACCTGTTGATGTTTTGACTGAGGTTCTGTATGCCCAAAGTGCTAAAAATAACATGTTATGCCAATTCGACCTATGAATCCCAATGATTCATTGGATCATGGTGACTAGAACTTTGTTGATTGCTTCAACCAGACCATTTGCCTGTGGGTAATATGGAGTGGAACTATCGTGACGCAAGCCAAGCTGATCTGTTAGTTCAGTCATCATGATTTTTCGAAAATGACTCCCATGGTCAGTGATAATCGCTTGAGGAACACCAAACCTAGCAATTATATGATTGAAAATGAAAATCGCAGCAGTTTTACCATCTGCCAAAAATATAGGCATCGCCTCGGCCCACTTGGTAAAATAATCTACCGCAATGATGATATACGCATGCCCCCCGGCCGAGTGAGGGTTACATGTAATAAAATTGATACCCCATTTTGCGAATGGACCGACGGTAATGATAGGGTGGAGAGTAGGGGGAGCACGCATCTTATGATAAAAAATTTGGCAATTGTGGCATTTCTAGACTGTAGTGATACAATCTTTGAATAAGGACGACCAGAAATAGCCAGCGTGCAAAATCTTTTGGGTTATGGCATACCCAGACATATGACCACCACACGCTCCAGAGTGACAGTCATTAAGAACCTTTTCAGCCTCGTCATGAGTGAGACAATGGTGGAAAACAGAATCCACCCCACGACGATAAAGAGTATCTCTAATAATAGTGTAGGGTTGGGATTGGAAGCATATTTTCCGGCGTTGAGATCATGAGATATCAGGCTGAAAAGATTGGGTCTGGAGATAGACAATGATATCTCCATGCCATGGATCAACAATGCTGATAAGGAACAAGGATTCATCCGCAATGGGTTCTTCTGCCACATGTTCGGTATCAGCACGAGGGAAGTCACACATCAATTCCGCAAAAACCAAAGACTTCTTTGACTTTTCCTTTTCAAATTTCAAGTCAAATTCCTGCAGGATGACAATCCATTTGGAATACTTGCCCCCTAACAATTGTTTAGTCAAAATGTATTGCATATGGTTACATTCAGAAATGATCGTGGTTTTGTGTAACAAAAGGTAATGACAAAATCGTTGAACAACTTGTACTGCTGTCAAGGCCAGTTTCTCCACATGTGATTATTTTAACTCAATCGGAGTTAGAGTTTGACTAAGATAATAGATCACATGTTCACTCTCGAATTCATCCTGTTGAACTAAAACCATCCCAATGGTGGAATGGGAAGCGGCGAGGTACAAGAAGTAATCCTGGTTGTAGTTGGGAAGATGCAATAACGGCGCATGGGTCAACGCCTGTTTAAGTGCATCGAAAGATTTTTCAACTATCTCATCCCAAAAGAATGGAGTTTTCTGTTTCAACAACCGAGTGAAACCTTTTGTAGTCTCGACGTAGTTAGGAATGAAATGACGTAAAAAGTTTGCTTTCCCTTGCAAAATCTGGAGTAGGCGAAGAGTCAAAGGAGGTGGTAATTTGACGATGGCTTCGACCTTCGAAGGATTGACACGAATTCCGGCTTTGGATACAACAAATCCAGTAAATGACCCATTTCTATATAGAAAACACACTTGTGCAGATTCAACCTAACCCGATAATGCCTCCATCACATAAAAATTGCTCGTAAATGAGTGAGATGGTTGGCTCTACATAAAGAATGGGTAGGTAAATCATTGAGATAAGGCTGCACAATGTGCTTGATGTCATGAAATGCATAAGACATAGCCCTTTGAAAAGTTGCTCCGGCATTTTTCAATCCAAAAGGTAACTTGCAATAAGAAAATGTCCCCCATGGATAGATGAATGTTGTCTTTGGTTGATCGACAGGTAGAATGTTAATTTGATTGTAACCAGAAAAGCCATCCATAAAGGAGAAAATTTCACTACCGGCACAATCATCGATAATTTGATCGATATAGGGTGTTGGATAATTGTCTTTGGGACAAGCAAGATTGATATCCCTATAGTCAATACATATTCTTATTGTCCCTTGTTTTTTAGTAACCGGAACAATATTCGATATCCAATCTGTTAAAGGAATTGGATAAATGAAACCTGCTTTAAGTAATTTCTCAACTTCTGTTTTGATGGCAGCAACTTTTCGGGGGTGTATCTGACGCAAACGTTGCCAGACAGGTTTAGCATCCGGGTAAGTTTTGATCTCATGAAGAACAATTGAAGGATCAATTCCTGGCATTTCCTCATAGGACCAGGCAAACACGTCATGGAATTCTTGAAATAGGGTTTTAGATGTTTTGAATTCAGTGTCCATACAAGAAGCACCTATGTGAATGTTTTCAACAATCCCAGGTTTGACTGAAATGTCAATAGGAACCATTCGAGAAATATTTGCTAAATTTTGTTCAGAATCAGGATGTTTCATTGGATTCTGCGGTTCTTTGACATATTCAGTAGTAAAAATAGATGAAAAATCATTCTCAAAATGATCAATCTTAGGTAAAAACGAAGATCGATGATGTAGATCTTCCCATGGTAATGCATCAACAGACAAAAGTTTCTGAATTTGCTCATCAGTGTGAACAGTTTCAGAAAAGGTTGTTGAATCTAAGGTTGAGATTGAAAGTGATTCTCCATGGATCTCATTCAGTAGATCAAGATTGGTTGAACTTGAGTAGGAAAACGACTATACAGCCTGATAAGAAACTTCAAAGGGATTCAAAGGCATGGCATCACCAAAAGAGTCCACCTCGGAATCGAATGGAATGATCCAAGGATCGTCAAGAACAATGGATTTTGATGAAATCATATGAATGGTCGTGAAAGGAGACAGCACGTTGGGAGGAGGAAATGAAAAAGTTCCGAGTAAACTAGAATCTTTAACTGATCCTATCCCAACATCCTTATAAGTGATAACAGTTTTACCAACATGTTGAATACTCTCAGTAGAGGATGGGTCAGATGAAAAGTAATTTAACTGATCTATTGTAATGATATTTCCATTATGTGGAAACTTAATAAGTCGAAAGACCGATGAAACAATAGCAGTCATGGCGTAAGACCAGCTACGACCCAAAAGAAGGTTGTAATCTAGAGGGGCATCAACCACCTCCACATCTAGATTAATAGTTTTTCCTTCAACCCCTATAGGTAACTCCTACAAAATTCCATAAGGATGAAACCCTCAGCCATCAAAGGCCTTCAGAATCATCGGGGATTGATTAAGTGTAGGAGAACCAAGGGCTTTCCAACACTATATCGACATAATACACGTTGAAGCTCCCTCATCAACCACAGCCCTAAAACAAGGTCTGTTTTTTACTAATAATGGAATCTGGAAAGCCATTTGATGAGGTAAACGAGGTGTACTATTTTCTAAATCGAAGACTATGAGGTTTGAGTCCTGAAGATCAACAGCTCCTATAACCAAGAATAGCAATTTACACTGTGCTGGACAAGATTGTAGCACTTCCAAAGCCGACATTGCTCAAGGGGAAATAGCTAAATCTTCAACAATGTTATAGTTCTGAACAGCTCTCGCATGTGGATTTGAAAGATGACTTTCAAAGTATACCTTTAGTGGGCAATTTGATTACTAAGTCTAGATTAGGTTTCTTGATCTGTAGCAAATCGGAACCAGACGAAGCTGAGGTTGATGGGTTAGAAGTAGAAGATTCCGCTTCCTTACCACCAATAGGACTCTTACTTCCTTAATCTTGCAATCGTGTCACAATCCTAACATGGGACATCATCATTATGGGTTCCTCCGAGGCACTAGAGGAAGAACCTATCATCTTACTATCTTGACTCGGAAAAGGATCCTTCAAAATAGCAGGTGTTTGAGAAATTTTGACGATTTTCGCAACCTCGGCACGATGTGGACAATCTCTTGTAAAATGCTCCTCATCGCAGATGAGACACGGATAGCGAGGTTTACGTTTCTCATCAGTAGATTCAAGTTTATCTAATTTCTCCTTCGATTTTTGCTTATTTTTCTTCTTACCTTTCTTCTTACCGCCAAATTTTGATTTGGCTGTAGATGATTCTACGACATGGACATTGGCAAAAATTTCAGTTGAAGAATCTCCCTTCGGGGAATCTGGTAAAGTTATAATAGGAGAAGAATTCTTGGAGGATTTCTTCTTACTTTTGGTATTAACAGTACCAATCATACCGTCAATGGCATGAGACCCTGAGGGAGGTGCAGTTATTTGATTTTGTTTTGGAAGGTCGAGGATTTTCTCGTGTAAAGTACCTGACTGCATATAAACTAAGTCAAGGTACTGAGCTTGAGCAATTACTTGCTATTTGATAACCACTCTTGCCTTGGCTACATCTTCAGTTATTTTAGTTAATAACGATTTTACAAACCATTCTGCCAAAATTTGGTCCGGGATAAAAACTTTCACTAAACAACGTCGACGTCGCCATTCATGTATATGGTCTGAAATATATGTGGACTTCGACTGTTTTAATGAAGTTAATAATTCCGTTCCATTGTCATATCGGACTAGCAGCTGAAAATGAGTAAGGAAGGAAGTGGCTAACTGACTAAAATTGTAAAAAGAGCCTCGTAGCAACTCAATGTACCACTTGGCTGCAAGGCCAATCAAAGTGTGTTGAAAAAGACAAAGACGAATTGAATCATCCATAATGGAATTCGATGCACACCAGAGATGGTAAGTCATCACATGATTAGACAGATCTTCTCCTGACTTCCCCTCAAACTTTGGTATATCACTGGAAAACTTATTCAGCATTGGCGGCCAAAACGGAAGATAATTAATGGGATTGTTCGTAAGGCACGACAAGTTAGGTAAATCCAAAGTTGCTATAAATGGTAACTGATGGTTCGGATCCCAAAAACTTGGGTTCATAAGACCAGCCCCAGGAGGAGGATATCCAAGATAACTTGGTATCGGATTTGCATTTGGGATATTATATCCTCCTCGAAAACCAGGATTAACCGGACCATACTGGGGTTGTTGAGGTTGTTGATAAGTATATCCAGAGTATGGTTGATACTGATAAGTCGGGCTCTGCACAGCAGGACTGAATTGGTACTGTCCCTAGTACGTTTGATAAGTAAATTGGGGTTGACTTGTGACAACCGTACTAGGCCCAGGTTGTCCTATAGGCATTGAAACCGAAGTCTGGATTGTAGGTCTGGACTGAGGTAAAGAGTCCTGAGGAGTTGATACAGGAGTAGTAGAAACTCGAGCCACTAATATTCTAGAAATAGGTGGGGTGGATTGAACAGATACCGTAGTAGTTGCAGCAGACGTTTGGGGCGGAGTTCGAGGTGAACTAGGCCCAGGTTGATGAACTACCCCAGGTGTAGAGGTTTGAGTAGTAGGCTAGACAGGTTGCTGGGGTGAACTAGAAACTAAAGGTTGTCCAGATTGAGATGACAACTGCACACTGGGTTGCAAAGTCTGTTGATCCCACACCACGTTCATTCCAGGGTATGGACCCATAACAGGTTGAGCATATTGAGGACCAAAACCAGGTTGAGTGTAAGGTTGATTATTATATGGTACATTTCCCGATCCTTGAACAAATGATTGACCTGAAGGTGGTTGGAAACCTTGAGGTTGGTATTGACCTTGAGGTTGGTACTAACCTTGAGGCACATATTGAAACTGAGGTTGACCTTGGGGTACATATTGGTACTGGGGTTGACCTTGAGGAAAATATTGTCTCGTAGGGATGTACTGTCCTTGAGGTTGCCCCCCAGGTGGTAATGGACTACCTTGAGGTTGCCCCCTAGGCGGTATTTGAGTACCTTGCGGCTACCTCCCAGGCGGTATTGAGCTACCTTGAGGTTGCGAGTTAGGAGTAGTACCAGACATCATAAGAATCTCTTCGACACTTAACGATTTAGTTTTGATATTACCAGGAGATACTACATATTCGATGGGTTGAGGAGATTCTCCTGAAAACGTACAAGATACAGACTGATACCTAGGAGGAATAGAAGGAATGCCATGTAAAAAAGTTTCTGGCGTCTAAGAAAACAAGGATGACTATCTCGACATATTCAAAGGAGGATAATAACCTCTAGGTGTTGGATGGAAAGGAAATCGAGGTGGTGAAGACGCGAGACCTGGATTTTCTAAAAAGTTGGTCAATGAAATATACTAAGCGTCACCTCTAATGGGACTGTAGAAAATGGATTCACACTCCCTAAGTTCGATAGCTGGTTGATTTTTGGGGATGCTTATACCTTCGTTCAGACTTACAAGTTATTCTATGGAAACGAGTCCAGAAGGAGGATTTTGGATAATGATACTTTCTATCCTGGGTGAACTAGGACCACTAGAAATAGGAGAAGCAAATCCCAAAGATGGAGTAGCAGCAGGTTCAGTTTCAGGTTCGGAGATTCCATGTTCTTTGGCTAATGAACTAGTAGGAGTAATACTACCAGTAACTTCGGAAAATGAAATCGGTTCAGAAATATGTTCTGTTGCTTGAACTAGATAATTACGATGTATGATTAACGAAGACTCTCCGGCCTTCGGTGACCCAACTCTACTTTCATTAGGTGTGACAAGAGCTCGCAGCCCTTCAAGTTGACTTGGTGTAAATTCGGGAGGCTACCCCCAAAGTCGACGGCATTGTCTGGATAATTTAGCCATGATTAATTATTTAATTACTTCACACGAAAACAAAGAAAATCTCAAGAAAACCACCTAAAGTCTCTAAAGAACCAAACAATTTGAATCACACGCTTAATAAATCTACGAGATCAAACCACACACAAACAGTATCTTTCCGGATCGAAAACACTAGTTGGTGATGAAATCCAATGTCGCAGAATTCAATACAGAAATGGCGGTTGGAACAGTTACCCCGACAACTTGATTAATGAAACAGACTGGCACAAGTTTCTCCACTATAACTGTCTCGAGTGAAGATAACCCCCCAAAGAGTCCAAGTGAGTCTAGTCGAAGTCTGCTCCAGGTACAGTGGGATCTTCCCTCCACCGTCACCTAGGAAAGAATCCTAAATATTATGGCCACTAAGGTTACCAACGAAAACAAATATACCTGGGGGAATAGTCTACGATCCGATACGCATGCAAGGGAAGAGTAACAAGCTCAATCCCCTTGAAGGCTCCTTGACATAATCCAAGGTTTACCAACAAGTGACCCCAGGCTCCTCGACAATGGTTAATCCGAGGTTTACTATTTTTAATACGTGAATATCTAGCGTCGTTCCCAATGAGGAAGGATTGATTACCCCACTGGTTCGAACACGATCTCGTGCTTCTCCTTTAAGAGGAGCTTTCCCAGAGCATAGATGTAACAATTGGAATTTATCTCCTATCGCAAGATACGGCTACTTGTTTGTTTTACTATCTTGGAGAGTTAATTACTCCCTACTCCAAGATACTAGCCTAAGCTAGATTGGTGGAAAGAGCCCTAAAAATGTAAAAATTACTAGATGAATTTTAATTAAGCGCTGTGTTATTTAGGTTGTTATTACTCAAAAGGATAAATGGATATGAAACCAATGGTGTTATGACCCGACCCAAAACTGAATGCAATCGAATATGATAATGTAATCTTTTCAATTCGATGAATCCTAACTAAAGTAAGGAGAGAGTTTCCATTCACTTCCAACAATGCAAAAAAAAATTGATCACTAAGAGAAAATATAACAAATTCTCTAATGCACTAATTTCATCAAGAAAAACTAATGCAAATCAATTCCAAAACAGTTTTTATTTTTATTTTTGTGTGTTAAAAACAAGAATAAAAATATGTAAATTCAAATCAAAGAAAGCTGATCTAAATCTACGATTGATTTTTCAGAATGTAAACTATGCAATTGTAATCTATGCACAATTCACTTGAAAAGTATGCAAATGTAATCTATGCACGTTTTTCATTCATATTCTGAAAATGAGAATTCTAATTATGCAAGTGTGATCTATGCAAGAGAATTCTCAAACACAAGATGATTCTAATGTAATCTAAGAACCAATCAAGTGCAAATCAATAAAATTGGGTGAGAGTTCCAAAGATCAAAAAATAAAAACACTCAAAGGCGATTAACACTCATACACAACGGCGAATGAGGGGGAATTTTTTTTGCAAAAACAAAAGCAAAAAGATGAAAAATTGTGAAAATACTGAGACAAACCTCCAAGTAATGACCAAAGGAAATCAAATTAAGAATTTCTCAAAAAAGAGACTCAAAACTAGTCAAACAAGACTCCAACACACTCAAGCAGTCGAGAAAATGTATCCAAAAACAAAGACCAAGCTTAGGAGGCTTAAAACCAAGCAAACTTTAACAGTTCCCAGGCCTGGCACGACTGTCAGGCTGCAACTAGCACCTTTTAAGGATTGGCGTGGGTTGTCAATGAGCAACTAGCGCCAATTGGCGTGACTATAATGCTATAAAAGTGTGCCAGACATGTTTTCAATGCAAAAATAAAAAACAAGCAATCCAAAGCTAGGCCAACAATAACCAGGTACACCAAGGGACGAGAAACAGCAAAAGAAATCAACCCAGAAGGCTAACCAAGTAGGTCAAAACCAAGAAACAACCAAAAAGGCAAGACAAGCTCTCCAACAGAGTCGCCAATTTGTTGAGGAGGTAAATCCCCTCTACGGACAGAGGCGATCCCTACTAGCCCAGATGGGGTCTAGCAAAAATCATACAACGCTACCACGCAAGTTCCTAATTACAAATTAAGGACCAATGATGAGGGCCTACCTGGATTCCAATGCTAGTGCTTGTAGAAGAGTTGACGCTCTCGTTCCTTTGCTTCAGCAGATCATGATCCCGACAATCTCCGTGAATAGACACCTGCACATACAAAGAACAACACAAACACAAGCATAAAATCCAATAGATGCAACTATATATCAGTCAGAAAGGATATAACTCATCATCATTACAAAGAACAATAAGAGTGGAACCATAACAATAGTCATTTATTAATGATAAACAAAGAAGAATACAACCATAGTTCTGACGTCAAATCCTCCTTTAGCTGGGTGATCAGCAGCACATATATTGCAAACCTTTGTTGGGAATAGGACAAGCTTCTCTCTCCTTGGTTATGGGACAAGAATCTCCTTACTTAGATTTGGCCTTATGGGAATGAAGAAGGCTCTTGCAACATGAAGCTCTTGGTAACTTGACAATTCTCAATCTCTGGAACTAGGAACTAGCTTGCCAAGGAAAATGGACAAGATTTTATAGATGGAGGAGGGGGAGTTGGGATCATCCACAATATTCATGGGATTGTCTTTATCACTAAAGAAGCTTCCATGAGAGGTGGCAAACCACTTCCTCTCTATGGAGATCCGAAGAAAACACCACCCAACTCAAGATAGATTAAGTCCAGGAGTTGGTTAGGATGAATCTTTCGCTGTTTGTTTGTTAAAAAACACCACTTATTATGGTTGGCGTGAGTGCGACTCTGTGACAGAGCACCAACTGGCACACCCTCTTTAGAGGATTTCCCCCATTGGCACAGTGGTACACTGTGAAACCACGACAATGGAAAAAGGGTTGTTTTTATGGGTTTTTTGCAGGAGATGTCTTCAGGGCAAATGAAGCTCATGTCTAGGGAAATGTAATGCAAGTGTTTGTAGGTCATGTCACTTCTCGTAGGTCCCAGAATGAGTCGTCCAAGATATGGGAGAAGGGGTAACAGGGACGGTGACAAATTGCCGTGTAACACTATTTCTTCTGATGGTTTGATGTGTTGAATGGTTTGTACTAGATTGGACATTTACATGCAATGGGAGTTTTATGTAGGCATATGTAAAATCTAAGAAAGGAGCATTGCAAATTGTAAAGGGGGTGTTCAAGCATTTGTCTAACACCATGGTTGATGGACTTTTCTAGCAAGAAATATTTGGAGCATACAAAATGTTGGACTTACATGGCTTTTTTTGATGTAGATTGGGTTGGATATCTACATCATAAAATATATACAAGTTGTTATGTGTATGATCTATTTGGAGGATAAATCAATTTGATGAGAAAGATATAGTTTGTAGTTGTAGTCTCAACTACAAAGGTCGAATACGTGACATCTACTCATGCAAGTAAGGAAGATATATGGCTGTAAAGATTGTGTTGAGTGATTGGGTTTGTTTCTATCAAAGAACCTTGCTCATCATTTAAGAAAAATAATATTATAGTTTGGTATCATTTGTGAGAGATATATCTAAAGACAAAAAGGTGCTACTGGTGTGCACACTTTTTAGAATACTGTAGATTTATTAAAAAAATATTTGAGTGCTGAGAAGTATTCTTGGTGTAGAGAATCAATGGGAATTTATACCATGGATTGTTAATCACATAATCTTATGACCCATCTTACGAAAAGAAACAACAAGTTGGAGATTGTTGGAAATGTGATATATTCTTTGCATGAGTGGCACCATGTAATGTGCATTGGTATGGGATTAAAGGGGGTTATTATCTACTCTTGTTGGAGTTTTGAGGGCGAAGCAACTAAGAAAAAACATTTGGGTTGTTTTTTTGTTCATTTTTTGGTTGTTTTTGGCACATAATTTTTACTTTTGGTTGTTTTGTGGCACATGTTTTTTGATCTATGGTTTTGTGATTATGGTTAAGGAATTAAGGATATGATCTAATATGGGTCATCGTAATAGGGGTTTATATGCCATAGGATCCTATATATTGTATTATATGTAATGAAGTTAATTGATGATGAAAGATAGAGGTGCAACTCTAAACATTTCACTAGTTTTCTTAGTTAAGGGTTTCTAAGGTAAATCTTTTAGTGTCATATGTTATTACCATTGTTTTCTATTCTACTGATAAAAAATTTATGCATGCATAAATTAACTATAAAGTTTTAAAACTTACACCTTCATCAATAGGATATGCATTGTCTGAATGAGAAAAAATCAAAGGAAAAAGGAAAAACAATTAAGCATATCATTTCTTCAATTCCACATCACATTATTTTGAAGCATAATGCATAGTTTTTTTAATGTATTTTGACTAAAATTTATCATTGCAATTTGTCAAATTATTCATATATATTTTCTATTAGCATATGCATTTTTAATGTTTATACAAACAATTCTAGGAGTGTATCATTCTTTATCCTAAAGGAAAAAAATAAGTTACCTTGATTTAAAGTTAGATTAGGCCTAAAAAATCCAAGCAAGTGCTTTGGCTTTATTCAAGATATAATCATCCTAACACATAATGGAATAAGAGAGGTATTGGTATATGCACTACCTCTTGTCACCCCAAGATCCTTAGCTAATAAGGTTGATTATGAGAGATCAAAGGCTAGTGGAAAGCTTCAAATCCTTTGAATTTTTATCATATTTTAAAACATAGTGATGTTATTGTAGAAGAAAAGAAGCTAATGAAGTAGTCAATATTCATCTAGGATCATTAAGAATAATTTGGGGGTGGGGTGGGGGATGTTTATATCATGTCCAATTCCATGCAATTTATGTAAAACACTACATCAAGGTTGAGTCTTGAAATAAATGAAAAGTGGAAAACATCAAAGGAGGATAATACTTGACCAATAATGACCCCCGCCACCTCTTTTCCATTGCACATTTCTTTACAAGTGGCATTCTCTTTCACTACAATGAATGTGGCATGTGATATAAATATTAAAGATTACTAGAATATATCTATGGTTTCCATATATTTTTCCTTCATTGTTGTTGAATTTCCAATCTTAGAAAATTATTGGAGGTTCGATTACATTGCGTGTCCATTCACAGAGATTCTTAGCTAAATGAATGGTGACATTTTCTATTAGATAGATCTTGGTTTCTTAAACAGAGGCTCTTTTGTGACATGAAAGAAGTTAGTTTGTTAATGTGAAAGAAGGGATGATTTGAAACTGTATTATTGCTTGAATCCAAACCTAGTGTCCATTCTTTCCATCTCAAGGAGGGTTATTTAAGAGTATCCATTTCAAGTGATAATACTCAAAATATTTTACGAGCACAAGGGCTTCACTCAATGAAACTTTAATATATCACATGAATTTGTGGCATATTAAACAATACCTTTAATTTTAATACATAGTAGAAAATGTTATAAAATTATATATTATAGAGCAATGGAACACATAAAATATATTGTAGAAATATAGACACAAAAAATGCATAAAACAAGAGAGACACAAATATGCATGGTTCACCCAATTTGGGCTACGTCCATGGAGAAACCGTCAGTTCTTCCTTTTATATTATCGAGCAAAATGAAGAGATACAACCTATCGCAAATCCATTGTGATTCCCTCTTCACTCTCACACAATCGTCTCTCACTTTCTCGCTGAAAATACAGATCTACATAGATGCAATACAATTCCCTCATATATAGCGAGGGGTTTCCTTCTAGGGAAAAAAAACCTAAATTAAACATAACTTATACTATGAGATTTCCTCCTAATGAACGACGTAGATTGACTATGAAATTACAATATTTTACAAGGCAATTTTACATCTATTTTTAGTTTTGGGGGCACTGCCCCTGATTCCCCACTAGGGGGGCTCCAAATAATCATCATTGCTGCCACTAGACCCCTTTGGCAGCCCACACTTACGGGTGGCATTTCTGCCGGATTACGAACTAGGGTCTAATGTGATGATACCTCTAAATAAAGAAGATAATCAGGCTCCACACCCAACAATATCCCACTTGGAGACTGATTATAGCAACTCCACTGCTACTTCATTTGCTGGACAATGACTCCACTTTGGACCTAGCCATCTCTCATCTTCATCATCATACTTGAAGACCAATTGAAACTCAGCAAAATCCCAGTTTCTCCCTAGTTACAAATTTTGTTAACATATCTGTAGGATTTTGGCTAGTGTTTATATTTTTTAGCTTCAACTGTCCATCTTCCAATATTGACCGTATGAAATGGTACTTGAGCTATATATTTTTAGTCTTGGAATGAAATGCAGAGTTCTTTGCAAGATGTATGGAAATTTGGTTGTCACTGTATAACCTACCCAACTCCTGCTTCTTACCCAATTCATATAGAAACCTTTGTAACCGAATCATTTCTTTACTAGCTTCTATAATAGCAACATACTCTACTTCCATCATTGAGAGTGCAACAACACTTTGTAGTTTTGAAACCAAAATACCAGTTGTTCCACCTACATTAAACACATACCCTATGTTGCTCCTCATGTTATGTTTATCACCCGTCATATTTGCATCAACATATCCCTGTAGAGAAATGTTTGAACCACGAAAGGATAATGCTCTATTTGTGGTACCTCTCAAATACCTGAGAATCCACTTCACCGCCATCCAATGTTCTTTTCCTAGATTGTTTATGTACCTGATTACAACTCCCATTGCATGTGTAATATCAGGTATTGTGTAGACCATTGTATACATTAAGCTTCCAACTGCTAATGCATATGGAACTTTAGACATATAAGGCATTTCTTCCTGAGTCTTGGGACACACCTCCTTACTTAGTTTGAAATTGCTAGCCAAAAGTATATTACAGATTTTTCATTCTGCGTATTAAATATCTTCAACACCTTTTCTATGTTCCCACTCTGAGACAATGTTAATTTTCGATTCTTCTTATCTCTAGTTATTCTCATACTAAGGATTTTTTTTGCAGCACGCAAATTCTTTATTGTAAACAAATTTTCCAAGCTTATTTTGAGCACATTTATTTCCTGCATGTTAGAACCTACAACAAGCATGTCATCTACATACAATAAAAATATAATATAGCTACAATAGTTTTTCCTTTTGAGGTAAAGAAAATGATGAAAGTGACATCTGGTTTAATCCATACAAGCTCTTCTTTAAGCTACACACTAGTTTCTCCTTCCCTTTAACCTCATATCCTTGTGGATGCCGCATATATATATCTTCTTCCAAATCCCCATGGAGAAAGGTCGTATTTACATCTAATTGCTCAACATGCAAATCTTCAGTTGCCGCTAGACTTAAAATAGTTCTGATTGAAGTCATTTTAACAATAGGAGAAAGTATCTCATCAAAGTCTATACCCTTTTTCTGTGCAAACCCCTTCATCACAAGTCTAGCTTTATACCTTTTTCTATCTCCATCTTCTTCCTTCAACTTGTAAACCCTTTTATTCTACAATGTTGTTTTACCAATAGGAAACTTGACTAAGTCCCAAGTCTGGTTATGTGCTAAGGAGTCCATCTCTTCTTTCATGGCTTGCTCTCACTTCTTCCTAGTTTCTACCTGCACTGCTTCATCATAACATTCTAGTTCACTAGAATCAATCAACAATACATAATATAATGAAGGATAGTATCGTTCAGGGGGTCTACTTATCCTGGTAGATCTTCTAACACCACTTTCAAGTGTTTGAAGTGCTTGTTGCTGTTGTGGTTTATGTTGTTGTTCTAGCTATTGATCATTATGATTTTCAGGCACCTTCACTTTTTCTGTGATCTCATCAAGCACTGTGTATTCTCTATATTATTTTTCCTATTTCTTTTCATGCATCTGATCCTTGTATAAAACCTTTTCATTGAATATGAAATCACTACTCCTAATGATTTTGTGTTTTTCGTAATCATAAAAGTGATAACCAAAATCATTAACACCATATCCAATAAAGGTACATTTCTTTGATTTTGCCTCAAGATTTTTTCTATTTTCTTTATTAATGTGGGCAAAGGATTCACAACCAAAAGTCCTTAAAAATGAGTAGTTTACCTTTATACCTTTCCATGCCTCCTCTAAAATATCACCATCCAAGGAACTTGAAAGGCCTCTGTTTATTAGATAAAGAATAGTATCTACAAAATCTTCCCAAAATTTTAAAGGCAATCTTGCATGCAATCTCATGCACCTTGCATGCTCCCTGATTGTCCTGTTCATCCTTTCTAACACACCATTTTCTTGTGGTGTTCCTGGAACTGTCTTCTCTTTGCAAATTCCATTCTCTAAAAAATATCTATCAAACTATTTGCTGCAATATTCACCTCCATTGTCTGAGCTGAGACACTTCAACCCTTTTCCTGTCTCATTTTCAACCAAAGCTTTCCATTTCTTGAAAGTATCAAATACATTAGATTTATTTCAAATCTAGTTTTTTCTGGTTACATCAGCAACAAACATAACATAATAATGAGAGCCACTGAGAGATGATACATGAGCAGGTCCCCATACATCTGTATGCACAAGCTCTATTTTTCGCTCTTCTTTTCTTTCCCAACTCTGAGGAATTTGACTCTCTTCTATTTTCCATAAACACAATTCTCATAGAATTTTAAATCAACATGCTTCAAACCTAGCAAAAACTTTCTTGATTGAAGAATCTGCATCCCCTTCTCACTCATGTGCCTAAGCCTATGATTCCACAATGCCATATCTTCTCCTGTAGAGGTTAAAGAATTAATAGAATTAGAAATACTGTTGCATAAATACAATGTACCAACATTTTCTCCTTTTGCTATTACCGGGGCTCATTTAGTGACCTTCTAGGTTTTATCTACAAAAGTAGTTAGATACCCTTCACCTACCAACTTCCCTATTGAAATAAGACTTTTCTTTAGATATGGAACATGCCTTACCTCCTTCAATAGCCATTGATTTCCATTCTACTATTTTATGAAAACTGTACCCATTCCAATGATTTTACAGGGTTTATCATCACCCAATCAAGCCTATCCAAAATCTCCTTGAACATAATCATGAAAATGTTTCCTATCAGGTGTGGCATGGAATGAGGCCCTTGAATCTACCACCTAGGCATCAATAATATTTTCTAATGAAAGAATCAAAGCATCTTGCAACACATCACCTGTCACATTCGCTTCAATATTGTTTATTGTTGCACATCTCCTTCTTTTCCCTTCTGAGACTTGCAGTCTTTCTTCAAGTGTCCTCTCTTCTTGCATTTCTAGCACAATCCCTAATCTGGAATTGGATCTACCTTTCCTTGACTTATTGCGATATCTTGGGATCTTTCCTCTTTCCATTTTTCTTGCCCTAGTCTCTACAGTCAAAGAATTACCTGACGTCTCACTGTAGCTTTTCCGTTGCATTTCCTCACTAAGGATGGCATAGACAACAAAGTACTAGATCTAGAGACAAAGTTACTAATGGCCATAACTAAACCATTCCAACTTTCTAGCAATGAACACAGAAATAATAGAGCCCTAACTTCATCATCAAAAGTTACCCCTACAGAACTTAACTAACTGGTATCTATATTAAATTCATTTAAATGAAGAACAACAGATCCACCTTCTAACATCTTCATATTAAATAAACGCTTCATAACAATACCTTATTTGAGGCCGAAGGATTTACATATAGTTTGGCCAATGCTGACATTAAACAATATGTTTTTGTTTCCTTTGAAATATTAAACACTACTGATGCTACTAGGCACAACCGTATTGTTCCAAGTGCCTTTCTACCAATAATATCTCATTCTGTGTCTGTCATATGCGTCAGCTTCTTTGTCTTTCCGCTCAATGGTAGGTACATATCTTTCTAATTTAGATAATATTCCATCTACATCTTACACAGATGGTAGTTCTGGCAGTTAAATTTTTCGACCCTAAACCTACCATATTCTGCCATTGCTCCCACTCGAGCTAGGAACTCTTCTCTCCTGTGCATTTATCAGCCAAATAGATCTTCGACTCTAATACCCGTTAGAAAATTATATATTACAGAGCAATGGAACACATAAAATATATTGCAAAAATATAAACATAGAAAATGCATAAAATAAGGGAGACACAAATATACGTGGTTCACCAAATTTGGGCTACATCCATGGAGACAAAACCAGTCCTTCCTTTTATATTATCTAGAAAAATGAAGAGATACAACCTATAGTAGGTCTGTTGTAATTCCCTCTTCACTCTCACACAATCTCCTCTCACTTTCTCACTCATAATACATATATACATAGACCTAATACAATTTCCTCATATATATCGAGGGGTTGCCTTCTAGGACAAAAAACCCTAAATTAAACATAACTTTTACCATTAGATCTCCACCTAATGAACGGCCCAGATTGACTATGAAATTACAACATTTTACAAGGAAAATTTACATCTATTTTTAGCTTCGGAGGCACTGCCCATGATCCCCTGCTGGGGTGGGGGTTGGGGGGGGGCTCCAAATAATCATCACTGCCCTGCCTGGTAGTGCACATTTATGAGCAACATCGTTGCCACATTACGAACTAGGGTCCAACGCAACGATACCGCTAAATAAAGAAGATAATCAGGCTCCACACCCAACAGAAAAAGCCTCTAAAATTCACATTATTTAACCCCCTACCAATATGAACCCAATATACCTTCCCAATTAAAAAAAAAACCCTACTATCATTAGATATTGTCAGTATCCATTCTTTCATTAACATTTTTTATACGCCTTTATATTTTTTTCATTAACACTGAGCTCCATTTTTCGTACCTGCCAATATAAAAACCATTTACCCCTATATATTCCTTAATATATTATGTCAGTTTTTCCTCAATATATATCCCCTAATATGAACGCATGTGGTATGGTTAAGCCCCTTGTGTTTATGGGTAATTCGCATTGATCACTTTATCTACTTAGTTTTTTTCATTGCAATTTCATTATGTCTTCTTTCTTTTTATGCAATTTATAGTATAACATCTTTTACATAATATATCTTGTGATTTTCCTTAAAATCTAATAGGAAACAACAAGGAAATCATTAAGGATGGGATGATTTAGTTTCCCCCTAAATTGAACATGAAATATATGGTGCCATAAATTTATTTTAGGCATGGAAATTAAAAGAAATAATGAAAGTAAGAAACCCTAGTTGAATAAGAGGAAATATGTTGAGACAATATTGCGAGGTTTAATATGTAGGATCATAAACTTGTCGAGGCCCATATTCCTATAGTTATAAATTTATTTAAATATTAATGTCCAAGACACATGAAGAGGAAGAGGACATGTTTTGTGTTCCCTATGCTATTTCTTTTAATGGTTTGATGTGTTGAATGGCTTGCACTAGATTGGACATTTACATGCAATGGGAGTTTTGTGTAGGTATATGTCAAAACTAAGAAAGGAGCATTGGAAATTGTAAGGGGGGTGTTCAGGCATTTCTGTGACACCATGGTTGATGGAATTTTCCATGAAGAAATATTTGGTGCATACAAAGTGTTGGACTTACATGGCCTTTTTTGATGTAGATTGGGTTGGATATATACATCATAGAAGATATACAAGTGGTTATGTGTATGATCTATTTGGAGGATAAATCAATTTGATGAGAAAGATATAGTTTCTAGTTGTAGCCTCAACTACATAGGTCGAATACGTGAAATATACTCATGCAAGTAAGGAAGATATATGGTTGGAAAGATTGTGTTGAGTGATTGGGTTTGTACAACAGACTGTATGGTTATGTTGTGATAAACAGAGTGCAATATTTGTAGCTAATAACCTTGCTTATCATTTAAGAAAGATAATATCCTTGTTTGGTATCATTTGTTGGATATATAGTTGAAGACAAAAAGGTGCTAATGGTCTTCACACTTTGTAGAATGTTGTAGATTTATTAAAAAAAATAAGTGCTAAGAAGTATTCTTGGTGTAGAGAAACAATGGAAATTTCTACCATGGATTTTTAATCACATAATCTTATGACCCCTCATATGCAAAGAAACAATAAGTTGGATAATGTTGGGAATGTGATATATTCTTTGCATGAGTGGCACCATGTAATGTATATTGATATGGGGGTAAGGGGGGTTATTATCTACTCCTGTTGGGGGTTTGAGGGTGAAGCAACTAAGAAAAGACATTTGGGTTGTTTTTTGTTCATTTTTTGGTGGTTTCTGGCACACAATTTTTACTTTTGGTGGTTTTGTGGCACATGGTTTTTGATCTATAGTTTTGTGATTATGGTTACAAAATTAAGGATATGATCTAATCCAGGTCAATGTAATAGGGGTTTAGATGCCATATGATCCTATATATTGAATTGTATATAATGAAGTTAATTGATGATGAAAGCTAGAGGTGCAACTCTAAAAATTTCACCAGTTTCCTTAATTAAGGGTTTCTAAGTTAATATTTTAGGGTTATATGTTATTACCATTGTTTTCTATTCTACTGATAAAAAAATGTATGCATGCATAAATTAACTATAAAGGTTTAAAACTTACACCTTCATCAATAGGATATGCATTGTCTGAATGAGAAAAAATCAAACGGAAAAAGGAAAAACAATTAAGCATATCATTTCTTCAATTCCACAACACATTATTTTGAAGCATAAAGCATAGTTTTTTTAACATATTTTGACTAAAATTTATCTTTGCAATTTCTCAAATTATTCATATATATTTTCTATTAGAATATGCATTTTTAATGTTTATAAAAAAAATCTAGGAGTGTATCATTCTTTATCCTAAAGGAAAAAATTAAATTACCTTCATTTAAGGTTAGATTAGGACCAAAAAATTCAAGCAAGTGATTTAGCTTTATTTCAAGCTATAATTATCCTAACACATAATGGAATAAGAGATTATTGGTGATTTGGTTTCCATTGTAATAATTCGGCATATGCACTACCTCTTGTCACCCCAAGATACTTAGTTAATAAGGTTGATTATGAGAGATCAAAGGCTAGTGGAAAGCTTCAAATCCTTTGAATTTTTATCATATTCTAAAACATAGTGATCTTGTTGTAGAAGAAAAGAAGCTAATGAAGGAGTCAATATTCATCTAGGATCATTAAGAATAATTTCGGGGTGGGGTGGGGGATGCATATATCATGTCCACTTCCATGCAATATATGTAAAACACAACATCAATGTTGAGTCTTGAAATAAATGAAAAATGGAAAACATCAAAGGAGGATAATAGTTGGCCAATAAAGACCCCCACCAACTCTTTTCCATTAAAAACTTCTTTGCAAGTGACATTCGCTTTCACTATAATGAATATGGAATGAATGTGGCATGTGATCTAAATATTCAATATCACTAGAATATATTTATGGTTTCCATATATTTTTCGTTCATTGTTGTTCAAATTCCAAGCTTAGAAAATTCTTGGAGGTTGTGCGATTACATTGCATGTCCTTTCACAGAGATTCTTGGGTGAGTGAATAGTGACATTGTCTATTAGATAGATCATGGTTTCTTAAATAGAGGCTCCTTGGTGACATGAAAGGAGCAATGAAGCAATTCTTGGTCATCAAGTCACCCATGGTTGGTAGTAAAATCAAGGTCCTTGTAATATATCTGAACTACAAATATAATAAAGTATTTGATAAAATAAATCCAAGAGATAATACAAGAGATTGATATAATGAAAATTTTTCTTTATTGATATCTTCAGAAAACCCCTTGTGGTAGGGTAACACCATACAACTACTCCTTAAGGAAGGAGATCCCTCCACAAGCCATATGCTTTTCAATACAATAATCATGGACATCTCTCAATGGGGAGTCTCTAGCCTCTAAATAGGATTCATACATACAATACCATGGGTATCTCAATACCATACATCCAATATAATGGGATTATCACAATATTCTCTAAATACTTGTGGCCCCTTGCATAATGTTGGTTAACCACTTTATTTATTAACTATAGCCCATTACATCACATTATTCCCTTGAGTACCTCCCTTTGTACCCCATATGATCCCACCTAGTTATACTACATTCTACCCCCTTTAAACATTTTTTCATCTTTGAAACATGAGAAGAATACAAATAATAAGATCTACTAAAAAAAATAGTCCATTGGTACCATGCACATGCATCTAGCCATCCCAAAGAAAGGTGAACACTCAATCTTCTTGGTGCCTCACTCACTTGACATGAAAGTTGCTTCCGTGGTTCCTTTGTGTTGATATGTTGTGGGTGGATCATGTTATGAAACCAACTCAAGAAAAGATAGAAAAGATAGATCAACGCCTTAAAATTCAGCCTCTTCGAGGGGGCAACCTCCTTTACATTACATAAATGAAC
>APFE031422801.1:0-18402 GCA_000404065.3 Pinus taeda
CTACCACCTCATCCTATTTGGTTGATTGAAACTAATCAAAGAGGATGGAAAAAACCTGATAGAGTTATTATAGTGTTGAAAACTAGTGGTTGGTTGTTATAGTGGTGAAAGATGAATTGAAGCAATATTATTTTATGCTCAGTGTTAATGGTAGATTTTTCTTAGTTGGAATTATGCGTTTTCAACATGGAGGACATAATGATGTTGTAGACATAATAGAGAGTTTTTGGAATTTCATCCAAAAGCTTGGGAATGATATTCCTTGTGGTAGGAATGGAGATTGGTTGGAGATGGATAAATAGGTACAACTTTTATTATACTGAATCAAAACCAAGACCATGTGGAAAGATGAATCACATCTTATATTTGGAGGAAGTCTAACATGTTGTGTGTAGATTATATATATTGGTCATTGATGTTTTTGAGCTTGATCTTAGCTAGAGTTGGTACTTGGGAGGAGTATTGTAATAACATGCGACATTATAAAATCTTGTACTTATTGCTTGCATGATATGGAGCATTTAAATAGTATTTAACCATATCTATCTATGTATTATGTAAAGGGAATATCTTTGTATGACTCTTGTAAGAAGGTATTCCCATTATCAGAGAGAACAACCTTGTTTTCTATTGAAACAATTTGCCTTGTAAGGAATTCTGTTTGCTCAATTTATGCCAATAAAATATACAACAAGAAGATGGGTTTTCCCAACTGTGTTCCCTAGAAAAATATTGTATTATTGTGTGTGATTGTATTTCTTTATCCCTGTTTCTATTCCACTGCATGTCTGTCATACAATAATCTCATGTCTTCATGTAACATAATTAGTTTCAGATTTGTTCGTTCAAGAAATTGTAGGATTTCAAGGAATTTATACAACCCTTAACTCCTAGAACCCCTAAGCCTTTCTCCCAAACCATAGGTGCTCCAACACTAATATTCTTGGTTATATTAGGTTTTTGTTCACTAGACCTCCAAATACAACCTCCAAGCACTACTAGGGTCTAAGGAAAAGAGCCACAAGGTCCCAAAATATGATCTACATGTTATGGACAATCATATTTCCCACAAATATCCTCCATGTATTTTCTTTCAAAGGGAAATGATATGGTATTATGATGTCCACAAATGCATCTAAGTTCATAGTAATAAAGTAAGGTTCATCTCCATGCATGACCCAAAAATAATTCTTGTCTACTCAAAAGAAAAAAAGAGTATATAAGGATGTCCCTTTAGCTGTCATCATCCTTTAACACTGGTCCATTCTCTTATCAAGTGTATGTGTAATATTCCCATACAATTCTATAGTATTCTCAAAGGTTTTGTCCACAACATGCTCAAAACAACATTCAAATTCCCATAGTTTTCTCCAATTCTATTCAAAACTGACACAAGTAGTCCTCAACTACATGAATGGTGCAATCTTCAAGCTATCCATATCTAGGCTCACCCCCTTTTGACCCCCTTTTTAGTGCCTTCAATACAAATTTGACCAAGGTAATCTTACAACTAGATCTCCCTTTTGCATCTAGTGAGAATATTGCCGTGTTCTTTAGGAATGGATTACTTCAAAAGAAAATTACACTAATACTCTCAACATATGTGGGGCTAGAAAATACATTAAGAGGATAAAACATCTACGTCAAACTCAACCTTATTGTCAAACATAGGTCAAACATATATAAAAAAATAAATAGTGTACACATGTAATTCTTACATTGTTGGATGGGTTTAGATTAACTCCACCATTTTATTTCCCCACTTTTGCGGTAGCTTTCCATTTTGTTAATTCTTCAACAACTTCTTTCAATTTTCCAAGTTCATTGCCTTTTTCTCTCAATTTCTCTTATGTATCATGCAATTGAAGTTGATTGAAGAACCCCAAATAGTTGTGATAAGTGGATTAGGGGCTCCCTTATCATAACTCATAAACCCTAATGCATTTAAGCCCTTAGCGAAGGGGGGCCAAGGGTGTAGTTGTAGGGGCATTGGGAAAATTTGGGGGTTCATAACCTTAGGAGAAGTTGAATGGTATGATCTAAAAGGTGGGATGGCTACCTTGTTGTGTATTGAATGGGGAAAGGGGAGGTCCAAGCATGGTTTAGTAAGATCTATAATCCTAGAATTAGAGAATGAGAAGGTTGCTTAGGACCTAATGTCATATGGGCTAAGATGCCTAGATGGAAGGTAAGAACCCCAAATAGTGGTGATAAGGGAATTAGGGGCCCCAGTATCACAACCCATAAGCCCTTAGTCCATAACCACTAAATTAGCTATCCCCTTAAACCCCAATCCATAATCCCTTAACCCATACACTCATAAATCATAACCCATTAACCCCTTGACCAATTAAACCTTAAGCCATTATACGCTAACCTAAAATCCACAAACCCCCTAAGACTTAACCCATTATCCTCTTAACATGTGACCCTTAAACCCTAACCCTTGACCCCTATTAGTTCATATGGATGGAAAATCCAACATCGTACTTTGATAGTTCGGTCATACTGTCAGATTTGTCTTGAAAATATTTTTTGTATTAAAAAAAAAAAAAAAACCCTGAAATTATCGGATATCTGACAAACACAATTATCGTTAGATTTCTGACAATATGTTAGTAAGATATCTGACGATAATTGTTTTCGTCAGATATGGGATGACATTTTAATGTTCGTAAAATATCCGAAGTTTGACCAGGTGAATTATCTATCTATCAGAATATTGACATCTGACAAAGTCAATATTTTTCCAATTGGACAATGTATCTCTGGTCAACAACTATCGAAATTCCAATGAAATGGCTATTTTTTGGTCATATTGCAAAAATATTTTATTTTGTTAATTGCATTACAAATAGTTAAACACTATTGGGGTTTATTTTTTAAGATAATCATCATTGAAAGTTTTGTAAGGAAACATGTCACATAACATTCCTCCAAGATTAAAAGGAGATGTGAGATCTACATTAGAGGCTTTGGGTGATTGTCTTCCCTTGTTTCATACATGTTTATCATCTTTAATCCCTCACAAACTTCAAATTTACTCAAAAGAGAATTTCAATCTCTAAAATTTGAACATGCAAAAAATTGATTTGTTTCTAACCCATTTTGTATAGTTGAACATCACACATCATTGAGTGCACCCATCATGCTTTCTACGGAATGGGATGTAGGTATGAACACCTTGACAAACATAGCTATTCACTTGACAAAATAAGCTTATGAATACATAAACCAATTATTTTTTAAATATTCATGCCTTTTTTTGAGTTTTGCAGAAGCCTAAGGGTCGTAGAGAAGTTCCTCACCCTATGGAAAACACTTAGGCACAAGTTAGTATAAATTTGGAAGGTTTTCAAGGATTTCTTAATGCTTTTTCTATACTGCATGGAATTATTTTCATGTGATATACGTTTCATTGCACACAAAAAAAAACATGCAATATGACAGAGGCCATATAATTTTGAAGGGACATGTGGTAGACACTCATTGGAATACCATGAGTTGGGAAATATTTGTCTGGTGGCATGTGCCACATTGTCGTATCATTGAAAACTTTGAGGAGGACATGTGGCATGCTCTAATTGGTTGTTGCACCTCTTGTAAACTTTCAGGTTGGCACATTGCACACTTTGGTTGGTTGTTGCATTTCTATAGTCTTTGTTGATGTGATAGATATGAGGAAAGGGGATTGCCACAAAATAAAATAGTTTCATCATGTAATGAAGAAAGAGAGAAAGAAAAATAAAGGAAAAGATAAGAGGTAGAGGAAGAAAAGAGTAAGGAGGAAGATGTGGGGGACATATAAGACATAGGGAAAAGCAGGATGCATACAAAGAAAAGTTGTGTGAAGTGATATTGTATAGGATAACATTTTCCCCTATGTGACATATTGCATAGATAAAATGTTCATGTGCATTGTGGTGCATGGTTTAAAAGGCTTGGTGCGATGAGAAGATTGGTGAGAATGTGATAGAATTGTGGAGGAGTAGCTTTATAATCCAATAAGAAGTTAAGAAAAGATGAATGTGTCAACAAGTGTGAACCCAAGGATGAATCATACTAGTTGTGACATGGCATAGTATAGATGCCTGGTGAACTTGCTGCCACATCACCATTATGATCGTTGATGTGGTTGAGAAAAAGAGAACTTGAAGAAATCTTTATAAGGTCATATCTTTCTACGAATGACTCATAATTAAGCCATATTACAATGGTTGGAAAGTTCTTATTGAGAAACACATGTATACGAGCTCAAAAGAGACCCTATAATAGTGCATATAGAGGAAAAAATCCACTAACTCGGCTCCTTAATGCCACTTAGAGGGATGGGTACATGATAAGAGAATGCCTATCATATACAACAAATAACAAACCCAATAAGCCATTAAGCAAAGATGAATGTGTCAACAAGTGTGAACCCAAGGGTGAATTATACTAGTTGTGACATGGCATAATCCAAATGCATGGTGAACTTGCTGCCACATCACTAGTATGATTGCTAGTGTGGTTGAGAAAAAGAGAACATGAATATTTTCTTAGAAGGTCATATCATTTTATGCATGACTCATAATTAAGTAAGAATACATTGGTTGGAAAGTTATGGTTGAGAAAAATACATATACAAGCTCAAAAGAGATCCTATAATAGTACTTAAAGAGGAAAAATTTCATTAACTCACCTCCTTAATGCCACTTAGGGGGGTGGGTAAGTGATAAGAGAAGATGAATTTCCCTATCATATTAAACAATGAACAATTCTTGGATTTAGTTCTTAAGGGTCATATCAATGTCCTTGTTGAAACTATTCCTTCAAATTAAGGTATATAATTGTTACCAGGAATAGTGTCCACTTAGAGCTACTATTCCCACTAAGACTGGTATCTATCTTAGAAACAAACAAGTTAAAATTACTTTCGTTTTCCTTTATGAAAAATAGACAAGAGGGGAATAGAGGACACCAACCTTTGTCTTGCGCTTGGTTCCTTGCTCGGTTCCTCTCTTTCTCGATAGATCTTTGCCGCTCCTTCTTTGTCTACACAGCTTCAGAGAGAACCTGTGGAATCAAAGCAGCATAATACTATCGAAGAATAGAGATATATATTCATAAACAACACAGGACCAAATATGTATTAACCACACAAATGCATATACAATCAAACATACACGAATGTGGAGGAAAACTTCAATAACTTTATTAATATCAAGAATAGCAAGAGGATTACAACCAATTGTTCTGACCCAATATCATCCTCCAGCAAGAAAGCCCTTCTTCACCTCAAGTAAAGCTTAGATCACCCAACACTATGATGTTACACCAGAAAGCCAATAGCACTTCTCTACAAGATACAAGATTCCAGCCTCTAGATCTCTATGATGAGGGATCCATATATAGATGATTGTAGGGGGTGAGTCAGCTTCTGGGAATTTGATTAGTGTCCTCTCTGTGATAGTTCTTGATTCCACTTGGAGATTGATGATCTCTTACTCATCCCTGGTCGAAATCAGAGAGGCAAGTGTCAGAGGGGAAGTTTTTGGAAGATTCTATGATCTTCCACCTTGCAAACTGTCTCTGCCGTTTGTCCATTCTCACGCATTGCACCCTACAGAGAGGCCATCCAGTATGCATCACACCCTTTACACTGGGAAGGTGATATGCATCGCACCCTCTGCACTAGGCATTCAGTATGGTCCAGTTTTGACCATTTCTGAGCAGTTTTCTGTGGAGAACTTTTGGGAGACGATGTAATCAGCTGACCTTGTTCCTTTAGGTAGTGAAGCAACACTTTTAGGAACATGGGAGCCCTTATTTTATGGACATTTATGATCGGGGTTGTAGTGCCCAAAAATGTCTATAACACGGTCCCACATCATATTTTCGGCGAATATTTTTTACAATAAGGTCTGACTTTGGACAAAGGTCCATTTTGAACCATTTACATCCTAAATCAAACTTTCCTAAACTAATGTAGCTTAAACCAATAAGTGTGCATTTAAAAGTGAAAACCATGATTTATTTTGCTATTCAAAGGACTAAAAATATCTATTCAAACAACTAAACTAATCTAACCACTGCATTAACCCACATTAAACTGTTGGATTAATTTATTCACCTATTCTACCTATTTAGTCTCATCCAAGATTACATTGTTTGGCTAAGTTATTCACTCTAAGATAAATGACATAAATTGAAATTTGCTTGAATGTGATTAAACTGTATGTTTCAAATAAAAATAAGTATTATGACATTTTAAACAAGCTGCACACAACTTCATGAATTTATTCTCTACAAAATTATTGGACTATCAGTGGCACTTCAACTGGCATCACTTTCACATTTATTCTTTTTTGTGGGGTTCTTTTATCATTCCTTTTCTCTTTTTTCATTTTTTCTATTTATATACCCTATTTTCATTTTTATTTTCATTTTTCTATATTGTTTTTGGAAATCATTTGTAGTATGCAACATTATTTATTGAAATACTGAAAGAAATCATTCAATCATCATTTGATCCTGGAAATTATAGGACCCTAATAGTGGCTCTAGCTAGGGATGGCACTCTCTTTGTGAGGTGTCAAGAATAGTAGACTAGTAGCCTTGAATCCTTGTCATCAGTGTTTGACTGCATCTGATTCTTTATGGTGTTTGATGTAGTTATGGTGGAAAAATGACTAAAAGCTTAGGCCCTTTTCCACGGGCTTCAACTTTCAAACATAAGCTATTCAATCATGACAATACAAATTAAATTGTATATATAATAGGTATGATTAAAACTATTTTTACTCCTGGAAAACATAATGATTCAACATCCTTCCATTGACAAGTTCTCCAGGTAGCTCTGTTCCATCCATGTCCTTCAGAAAAAATGCACTACTACCCCTGTAAGCATGAATAATGCAAGTCCCCATCCAAAAATTATCAAACCTTCCATGCTTGGCTTTCTCATCTCTTCTGGAATCCCCTTTTAGAACATGATTGTTGATTTGAAAATCATCAGCCTTAGTTCTCCTATCATAATTTTCCTTTATACTTTCCTGGATCAACTAATTTCTTTTGTGAACCTCCTGCCTTGACTGCTGCAGGTGAATTGTTTGATAATTTTCTCCTCTATAGATCATTTGGATCAATTTCCAATTCTTGCAACATTTTCAAAACAGGAATTCCCAATGAGGTTGGAGAAACAAAATCTATTCCATAAACTAGCTAGTATGGAGAAATGCTAATTGGCTTCTTCGTAGTAAGTCTATCTTCCCATAATGCATTAACAAGATTGTTGTGCCATGATTTATTGTTATCATGCAACAACTTTTTAATAATATTAACCAAGCTTTTGTTGGAAGATTCTGCTAGTCTAGTTCACTGAGGGTAATAGGCTTTATAATGTCCCAAAGTTGTCAGATATTTGTTGCAAAAATCTACCATCCTCTTTGACCTAAATGCTACACAATTGTCTGTAATGATTTCCCTAGGGAATCCGAATCTTGAAAGGATATTGTTCTCTAGGAATTTAATGGTTACTGCATGAGAGGCGTGTCTAGTAGGTATGGCTTCTATCCATTTTTTAAAGTAATCAGTGGTTGTAAGAATCCACTTATGTTGCGCATGTTGTGGCTAAATCTTGCAGCAATAGCACAAGTGCAGCAAGAAGCAAGGAATGCCCCCTATAGATAGCCTATAGGTTGATTGTAAATGAGTGCCTAGGACATCTTAAATAGAGGAGTGCTTGTAAGGTTATATATGAGGGGTTTTCAACACTCCAATTGTCATGTAAAAGGTAATAGGAGGGTCTTGGTTCAATTAGCTTTCAAAGAGGTAGATTCAAGCCAACTCATGGATCCAAATGTTGGGAGTATATTGGGAAATATCAAAGAGAAATGTTTTCTTCTTTTGGTGATTGACACACAAAAATGAGACAACTTAAAACTGAAGTCATAGGAATGATGGAGAGGAGGAAAGGAAGGAGTGAAATAGATGCATAGGGCTATAAAAAATAGAATCCTAAACAACATTGTTCCAACAGAAGTGGAATCCGATGGATAGGGATGTAAACAACAAAGAATCCTAAACCATGGTTTTCGAATAGAAATATGTAAGAGGGAGGTGATGGAATGATAGAAACATTGGAGAAATTATTGAGGTTTTAAGCCTATGACCTGGGTACCTCTATCACTAAATAGTACGAGAAAGGGTGTGCTCGTACATGTATTGCAGGATATTAAAAAACCAAGTAAATTTGTAATACACACAGGCACTGTTCTCTATTTAGTATCCAAGGTAAATCCATGAACCAAGAAGAAACCAACAATCTTATTACACTTTTTCAG
Source organism: Pinus taeda (assembly GCA_000404065.3). NCBI lineage: Eukaryota > Viridiplantae > Streptophyta > Pinopsida > Pinales > Pinaceae > Pinus > Pinus taeda. Next base: position 8,325 of record APFE031422801.1, read on the forward strand.
AGAAGTAAAAACAACTTATGAAATGAGGTTATAGAAGGGAAAACTTACTACAAATTAATCATGTTAGGAATCAATAGGAAAATACCATTTAACTCAAAGGGTCCAATAGCTAGTCCATAAAATCAACAATGATATCAATGAAACCCCCATGAACAAGTAAATTAGAACCAAAATGGCATAAAAAAGTTTAGCCCTTGTGGGTCAGAATATCCAGATCCTTTATTATAGATTTCATCCATCTATTTATAAGAAGAGGGGGAGAACTTTCAGTTACAATCAAAATATATAAGCTCGAGCCCCAACTGTCATGCTAGACTAGCTATCTCGGCTCTGTAAGGCTCTGCTACCACCTACCTAAAGATTAAAATAGGTATCAAATCTCTTTCCTGGATAGGAATGTAAAGAACACATAATCCTAAAGCACAGTTTTCCAATAGAAATATGAAAGAGGTAGGAGATGGAGTGATAGAAACAACAAAGAACTTATTGAGGTTTCAAGCCTATGATGTGGGTAACTATATCACAAAATAGTGTGAGAAAGGTTGTGCTCATACATGTACTGCAGGCTATTAAAAAACCAAGTAAATCTGTAATACACACAGGAACTATTCTCTATTTAGTAGCTAGGGTAAATCCATGAACCAAGGAGAAACTAACAATCTCATTACACTATTTTAGAGAAGTAAAAACAACTTATGAAATGAGGTTACAGAAGGGAAAACTTATTGCACATTAATCATGTTAGGAATCAACAAGGAAATACAATTTAACTCAAAGGGTCCAATAACCAGTCCATAGACTCAACAATGATATCAGTGAAACCCCCATGAACAAGAAAATTAGAACCAAAATGGCATCACAGAGTTCATCCCTTGTGGGTCAGAATATATAGAACCTTTGTTATAGATTTCATACCCCTATTTATAAGAAGAGGGGGAGAGCTTTGAGTTACAATCAAAATATCTGAGCTCAAGCCCCAACTATCATGCTAGACTAGCTGTCTCGACTCTGTAAGGCCCTGCTACCACCTACCTAAAGATTACAATGGGGATCAAATCTATTTCTTGGAAAAATGAAGAAATAAATGCATAGAGAAAGAAAATCGAGAGAGGAAAGAGGAGGTGCCCCATTATTGTTTCAATGGATGCCTTTGATCAGATCACATCCTTGCTGTCGTCCTACTCTTTTTGGATGCTTGAGGTGGTTCACTATTGCTCAGCTAGCTTATTTCAATTCTTCCTTTACTACGTGGGTGAGTTGTTTGGTGGAGAAGGGACGGAGTGTTTCTGGCACATACTGCACTATGCAGAGGATCGAGACTCCATGCCAAGGCATTAAGTCTCCATAGAGACCTCCCATGTTGTCATTTATGCAATCCCTCCTGCTCTGTTAAATACTACAACTGCCAGCCCATCCACCCATTTGAATCACTAGAGGACACCATTTGAGCACCACAACCGCGATTCTTCAAACATTATAAATAGACAAAATAGGCGGGCGCTTTTAATTTCCCCCTTATTATAGCTTCTTTTATGGTTATCCACATATGACCAGGGGATGGGACCAAGGGCTTAGCCTTCAGGTACTTAGGCTTGTAGACCGGTGTCTAGGGGTATTTTTCCTTTATAATGTGAAATTCCTGAAATAACTCTTTATATTACATCATTCAATCCACTAGACGTGAAAACTTTATGAAATGTGGCCTATGAAATATCGCATCCAGGTTCTTTTCCTTATTGCAATCGCAACGAGGGAGAAGTATCGGTAGTAGAAAGAACTTTACATTGTGCGATCACCAATCGACCATTGCAAAGGGTGATGTCATTACTGCCAGATGTCACCTTGTGATTCGTGACATGTGTCAGCTAGAAATGGCCCCATTTGACCCCTGAAAACATTGAAACGAGGTGACACATGTCATTAGTCACATCAGTATCCATATTTCCATTTGTTATATGTAATGACATTGTTGATGTTAGCTACCCTATCACCTTTGAGGACTAATCATATGCTACCACGTGCCCCTTGGAGGAGATAGAAAAATTCCTGCTTGGACTTGGTTTTTTCGTGACATCCTTTGTTAATCAGAAGTAGCCCCTCCCCAGTGCTTTAATATTGTCTCACAGAATCCTAGTGTGGTGGGGTATTTTGAAGAGTGAGCCCTCTCCTCTATTGATCCGCTGATAGCCGATGCCCTGGTCCTACTGATTGCTAATATGTGTTGCACCGAACCGCCATGTGGAGGAGAGAGAAAGGGGACCACTCACTCCTATTTTCCCCTCGATTTCCTTTGTTAATCGGATGTCGCCCCCCTCGACACTTTAACACTAAGGCCCAGTTCTTCAGTGATTCCCATGATATCGACATTTGACGATGATTCTGGCCCTATGTTGGTGTGCACCCCTTTGCACTTACAATTGTTGATTTGTGATATCGGCCCTCAACCTTGAAACTCACCAATAAACATAAGTATGTGCCCTGAGACCCTGCTGATTGCCAATATGCCAATAAATGTTGTGCGTGGACCCCCCGACTATCAATATCTGATATCGGCCCTTAACAGATCATTTTTTTTCCTTCCTCAAGTCTTCCTTGCCTACTGGACTCCACTGATAGCCAATTTGTGATTGCGATCAGCTCCCAAGTCCTTAATTATGATTTTTCTTCCTCCATTAGTGTTTTTTCTTTGTTTTCTATGTCTTTCCAAGGGTAGTCTTGAAAATGCTTTAACTTCTACTCCATGAGTCCATTTTTATACTTCCATATATTGTTGGAAATCTATTTCCAAGAACTATACAATGGAGAAGGACCGATTAAGCTCTGATAGCTTATGTGGCTTGAAAAATGACTTTAACATCACTTTTATTAGGCCCTTGAGGCAACTGATAACCTGTGAAGCAATGAGTGACAACATTGGATCTTAATGGGGATAGTGCCTTCCTTGCAAGGTGCTAAGAACCTATAGACTAGTATCCTTCACCATGGGCATGCAGTTAATAATATATGAGCTTTGTAACCAACAAAATCTCCATGGGACTTTCCTCATCAATCTAAATGCAAAAAATAAAAATTCTAACAATTGGAAAGTAAATGCTTAGCTGGTGAGCTTATTTATGTACAATCCTACTTATGCACAATACTTAATTCAACTAAGTATGTTAAACTCTCCAATAGAGCTAGACCAACATGAGAGTACTAGACCACATGTCTTCATACTACTGAAAAAAGAAAAATTAAAACATGCATGCAACATGAAAAATATGCAAATATGGAACTTGATACATGCTCATGAAATGACCTCTGGTGCTAACTAAAGAATATTCTTATGCACTTTGCCACTGGGTCCTGGAATAGAAAAGAAACGTTTGCAACAACCTCTTCTTCACGTACAATCTTCTAACCGATGTCTTTGTGGTCATGGCAGCCACAAACACCACTAAGCTCTTTGGCTTCTTCACAGATGAGTAAGGAAGGGGAAGGTGACTTCTTTTCTTTGAGGACTTTTGGTGTAATAGATTTTGCATCTAGAAGTCCCTTTTCCTTTTCATTTGGCTTCGGAGGCTCCTTGGAGGAAGTGCCTTCATTTTTTTCATGTCCCATTGATGTATTTTTGGATAACCAAAGTGAAATTCTCTTGTGAAATTGAGGCATCATGAAATCGAAGAACTACCTGCAACAATGATCTGTCTCATCTCATTTAGCATTACCTCAAAATCATCTTCCTCTCCTTCATGTGTCCTGGCTTCTTGTTCTTTGTCATAGGAAGAGGAATACTATTGTCAAAGGCCTCTATTCTCTAACTCCAGTCCCATCAGTCTATATAAGGAGTTCTTGATTAGTATAAGCTTATCTTCCATCATATCTTCCATTTCTTGACAAATGTAGTAGCCAGAGAGTTTATAATTCATATTCAGACAATGGAGTTGCCATGATGTTTACCATAAAATTAATGAGTGGAGTTGCTAAGGTGAGAGATTTTCAACACACACTTCCCTTACTCACCTAACATAGGAAATGTAAAACTTCATCGTACCTAGGGAAAAATATTCTAATCCATTCCCCAACAACGACGTGAGAAAGATGTTGTGCCTAAATATTGAACCAGAAACACAACTGAAGCAAGAAGCAAGGAAATCCCCTTAGAGATAGCCTCTGGGTTAATTGTAGACCAGTTCCCATGACATCTTAAATATAGGAGTGCTTATAAGATTATATGTGAGGAGTTTGCGTCACTCCAATTGTCACATAAAAGGTAATAGTAGGGGCTTGGTTCAATTTTCTTTCAAAGAGGTAGATTCAAGCCAAATAATGGATCCAAATGTTGGTGATATATGGGGAAATCTCAAAGAGAAATGGTTTCTTCTTCTAGTGTTCGACACACAAAAATGATACAGCTTAAAACTGAAGATGTAGGAATGATATTGGAGAGGAGGAAAGGAAGGGGGGAAATAGATGCATAGGGTTGTAACAAACATAATCCTAAACAAAAATGTTCCAAAAGTGATCAAAATTTCCATGCTTTCCTTTCTCTTCTCTTATAGAATCCCATTTCACAACATGATTGTCGATTTGAAAATCATCAGCCTTAATTCTCCTGCCATAAATTTTCTTTATACTTTATTAGATCAATTGAGTTCTTTTGTGAACCTCCTCTCTTGATTGTTGCAGGTGAATTGTTTGATTTATTCTCCTCTATAGATAAATTGGTTCAACATCCAATTCTTGCTGCATTTTCAAAACAAGAATTACCAACGAGGTTGGAGAAACAACATCTATTCCATAAACTAGGTGGTATGGAGACATGCCAGTTGACTTCTTGGTAGCAAGTCTCTCTTCCCATAATGCATTAACAAGCTTGTTGTGCCATGATTTATTGTTATCCCGCAACAATTTTTTAATATTATTAACCAAGATTTTGTTGGAAGATTCTTCCAGTCCATTTCACTAAGGGTAATAGGCTTTAGAATGTCCCAAAGTTATTTGATATTTGTTGCAAAAATATACCATCCTCTTTGACCTGAATGCTACACAATTATCTGTAATGATTTTCCTAGGGAATCCAAATCTTGAAAGGATATTGTTCTCTAGGAATTTAATGATTACTGGATCAGAGGCTTGTCTAGTAAGTATAGCTTCTATCCATTTTGTAAAGTAATCAGTGGTTGTAAGAATCCACTTATGTTGGGAATGTTGTGGCTAAATCTTGCACCAGTAGCACAAGTGCAGCAAGAAGCAAGGAATGCCCCCTAGAGATAGCCTCTGGGTTGATTGTAAACGAGTGCTTAGGACATCTTAAATAGAGGAGTGCTTGTAAGGTTATATATGAGGGGTTTTTAGCACTCCAATTGTCACGTAAAAGGTAATAGGAAGGGCTTGGTTCAATTATCTTTCAAAGAGGTAGATTCAAGCCAAATCATGGATCCAAATGTTGGGGGTATATTGGGAAATATCAAAGAGAAATGGTTTCTTCTTCTGGTGACTGACACATGAAAATGAGACAACTTAAAACTGAAGTCATAAAAATGATGGAGATGAGGAAAGAAAGGAGTGAAATAAATGCATATGGATGTAAAAAATAGAATCCTAAACAATAGTGTTCCAAAAGAAGTGGAATCCGATGGATAGGGATGTAAACAACACAAAATCCTAAACCACAGTTTTCCAATAGAAATATGTAAGAGGGAGGAGATGGAGTGATAGAAACATCGGAGAAATTATTTCAGATTGAAGCCTATGACCTGGGTACCTCTATCACTAAATAGTATGGGAACGGGTGTGATCATACATGTACTGCAGGCTATTAAAAAACCAAGTAAATTTGTAATACACACATGCACTATTCTCTATTTAGCAGCCAGGGTAAATCCATGAACCAAGGAGAAACCAACAATCTTATTACACTATTTTAGAGAAGGAAAAACAACTTATGAAACAAGTTTATAGAAGGGAAAAATTACTACAAATTAATCATGTTAGGAATCAACAGGAAAATACCATTTAACTCAAAGGGTCTAATAACTAGTCCATACACTCAACAATGATATCAATGAAACCCCCATGAATAGGTAAATTGGAACCAAAATGGCATCACAAATTTTAGTCCTTGTGGGTCAGAATATCCAGATCCTTTGTTATAGATTTCATCCCTCTATTTATAAGAAGAGGGGGAGAGCTTTGAGTTACAATCAAAATATTTGAGCTTGAGCCCCAACTATCATGCAAGACTAGCTATCTCAGCTTTGTAAGGCTCGGCTACCACCTAACTAAAGATTACAACAAGGATCGAATCCCTTTCTTGGAAAAGTTCAGAAAAAAATGCATAGAGAAAGAAAATCGAGAGAGGAAAGAGGAGGGGTACCCTTGTTGTTTCAATGGAGGCCTATGATCAGGCCACATCATTGCTTTCATCCTTCTCTTTTCAGCTGCTTGAGGCAGTTCACTACTGCTCGGTCGTCTTATGTCAATTATGCCTTTACTGCATGAGTGAGTTGTTCGATGGAGAAGGGATGGAGTGTTTTTGGTCAGTGTTGCACTGTGTAGAGGAGAGAGACCCCATGGCGAGGCATTAAGTCTTTGTAAAGGCCTCCCATGCTATCATTTATGCACTCCCTCCTGCTCTATTAACTAGTACAGTTTCTAGCCCATCCACCCATTTAAATCACTGAAGGACACCATTGGAGCACCACGTCTGCATGTCTTCAAACAATAGAAACAGACGAAATAGGTAGGCATTTTTAATTTCCCCTTATTACAACACCTTTTGTAGTTCTTCGCATATTACCGGGGCTAGGACCAAGGGCTTATCCTTCAGGAACTAAGGCATATAGACCGGTGTCAGGGGGTCTTTTCCCTTTATAATGAAAAATGCTTGAAATAACTCTTTATACCGCATCAGCCAATCCGTCGGATGTGAAAACTTTATGAAATGTGGCCTATGAAATATCGCATTTGAGGTCTTTTCCTTATTGCAATTGCAGCTAGAGATAAGTATCGATGATAGAAAAAACTTTACATTGCATGATCACTAATCGCCCATTGCGATGGGTGAAGTTATTAATGCCACATGTCACCCTGTGAGTGGTGACACATGTCACCCAGAAATGGCCCCATTTGAAGCTGAAAATGATGAAACTAAGTGACATGTGTCATATGTCAGGTTAGCATCCATACTGCCACTTGTCATCTAAACTGCCATGTCATTGCTGATGTCATCTTCCCTATCAGATCTGAGGACCAATCATATGTTGCCATGTGGCCCCATGGAGAAGAGAAAAAAAATCCTGCTTGGCCTTGGTTTTTCTGTCAAACCCTTTGTTAATTGGAATAGGCCCCTCCCCGATGCTTTAACATTGTATCACAAAATCAAAGTGTTGTGGGGTATTTTGAAGAGTGAGCCCTCTGCTCCACTGATATGCTAATAGGCAATGCCCTGGTCCTACTAATCGTCAACATGCGATGTGCCATACCACCACATGGAGAAGAGAGAAATGGGACCGCCCACTCCTATTTTTCCCTCATTTTACTTTGTTAATGTTATTTCGCATCTCTGCCCCGCCACCGACACTTTAACATTAAAGCCTAGTTCTTCGAAGAATCCCGCGATATCGATGTTCGATGAAGGTTCTAGCCCTGCGCTGGTGTGCACTCGTTTGCGCCTGCGATCACCGATCTGTGATATCAGTGCTCAGCCTAGAAACTCCCCGATAAACATAAGTATGTGCCTTGGGACCTTGCCGATTGCTAATATGCTAATAAAGGTTACTCCTAGTGTTAGGATATTCTGACACATAGGAAATAGTTAATTATAACTTGGTCTAGTGTAGAGTTAGGTAAATTGTGTTTCTTTACTATTTACTTTTGTAACTTACAATCCGACGGTCACGATATGTTCTAGACATGAAGAGATCCAACGATTCATTCTCTCCTCGATATTATCGACACTTGGTCCATGGCTTGACACCCGATTGGTCCATGATCTCTATTTAAAGAGCACAGAGGGTCATTTGTAGGGTAACCATTCATGAGAGAAGCTTATGTAAAATTTCATTCTTTTATTAATAAATTTCCTAAAGTGGTCACATTGGCTCAGGCTGTGGATTGTTTCCCTCTTTGAGGGTTTTAACCATGTCAAGAATATTGGTGTATTGATATGTGATCTATTTATGAGCAGTGTCCTTTGGTGTTTTGTTTGATGAACTTACCCTGTAAACTCCTACATGGTACCAAAGCTATTTGAGGTCCGCATCCATTGGTGATCCAAATTTGAAGCCGGTACAGCTACATCTGATTTTCGTTTCCTAGATATACTATTTTTGACTGCTTTCAGGCCGAGAGGACTACTCTATTGTGTTAGGAGAATCTTTTCCAGTGAGGAACCCCTTTCGTTTCACGCAAAAAGGTTTCCGGTAGCCCTAACTACGCCATTTTTAAGACTTGGAGGTATACAATGTTTATTTGCAGTTCTAGCTATACATCTCTCCATTTATTCGGTTTATTTACCTCTCTGTTTTTTTATTACCATATCTATAACTTTCATTTATGCATATGCTCTTTGCCCCGCGACTCTGTGCGATTTGGGCAAATCAGAAACAAGAAGGAAGGATTTTTCACATGCATATGCTTTTTTCCACTGTGCCTTAGTGTGATCTCGGAAAATCAAAAACATTGAGGGGAATTTTTAGTTTCCAGGTAAAGATAACTTCAAACCATAAGGTTTTTTTTTTGTTATATGTCCATGTTGGGTTTTGTGGTTTTTGTTTCGTAGGTAAAAAAAGAGCTTTCTCAAGTAAGAAGACACCCCAAAGCTTCAGTGACTAAAAACAATTGTCCCTTCCTCTTTTCCAAAAATTACTAACCTTTTAAACTAGCTCACTTGGTCCAAAGTTACTTTATGAGAATAGAGGTCTTGGGTTCAAGTCTTTCTTTTTGTTGAGTTACTTTTCAAAAAGCACATGTAGTTTATGTTTTAAAGTTACTTTATGTAAAAGTGTTCTCACCCATTATAAAAGTGAGTCACTTATAATTCTAGAGTCCCTTTATCTTTTATTTAAGTTACAATTTAGTGGGTAGCTCATAAAGTACCATTGTAAAAGTGACTTTCACTTATTTATAAAAGTGAGTTACATAATTTTTTTTAAGTGAGCTAATTAGATTTATGTTTGGAAAGGGGGAATATTTTTTTTTTAAATATAACATTATCATTCATTTGCACACATTCGCGCGCTTCGTCGAAATCTTCAACAACTTTTCTTCCAAAAGCCATAACTTCTTCATCCGGAAGCCATTGTCAGAGCCATTTTTTTTAATTAGCCTAATTTTTCGATGTCTTTCCATTGGAACACTTAGTTTCAACATCTACAACTTCAGTTTTTGTTAAATGGAAAGTCCATGCCAAGTTATTCTTGACAACACCAACTACTTCCAATGGTGGTCCTACATTGTGGATTTACTTAGAAGTAAAGGTATTTATAGAATAGCCTTAGGCAAAGAAACCAAACTTCAAGATGAAGATAAGGAAACCAAATGGGAAAACAGGCAAGATCAGGCACATGGGTTGATAGGAATGTCTATTTCTCCAGACCTTACATTCCATATCACAAAACTTTATACTCTTAATGAAGCAATGAAACAACTCACTAAATTTTTTGGAATTAAAAATGGAATTAGAGCCCATCAACTCGAAAATAAGTTGCTTACATTGGACCCCAATAATTTTTCTTCCATTAAAGATTTTTTGTCCAAGTTCAAGACCCTTAGACTTCTCTTGGAAGGTGTTAAGGTTAAGAAAGAACATGGTAGCCTTATCTATTCCATTCTTACTAAGTTGGGACCAGCCTACTCTATGTTTGTTTCCAACTTCCATTCTACTAGAGAAACCTTTATTTCTCAAGGACAAGACTACAAGTCCCCCTCTTTTCATGCCTTTTGTGATTATTTAATAAGAGAACAAGAAAAGCTCTTACATCTTGGTCTTCTTAATCTTCAAAACTCTTCTAAGAAAACCTTAGCCGCCCAGCAGCAACCAAATTCAAAGAATCCTAAGAAGCAGTATCCTAAAAAGAATGGTCCTAAACCAAAC
>APFE031422806.1:0-29323 GCA_000404065.3 Pinus taeda
GTATAGTAATTTCTAGTCAATCTGGGGCGTTCATTAGGCGGATGATCTGACGGTAGAACTTATGTTTAGTTTAGGGTTTTTTGCCCTAGAAGGCAACCCCTCTCTTTGTATGAGGGCATTGTATTTGAGGCTGTGAGATAGATGTGTATTCTGTGTGTGAGTGAGAAACAGAGAGGTGAGACTGTGAGAGAAGACAAAGGATATTACAGCGGATTTGCTGTAGGTTGTGTCTCTTCATTTTGCTGGATAATAGAAAGGAAGGACTGGCTGTTCGGGGTGGACGTAGCCCAAACTAGGTGAACCACGTATATCTGTGTCTCTCTTGTTTTGTGCATTTTTTGTGTTTATATTTCTACATTATTTCATGTGTTCCATTGCTCCGTAATATATAATATTCTAACACATCTTCTATTGTTATTAGGGACCTAATGTTTTCTGTGAGGTATGATATAGGTTGTTTGTTAGTTTTCATTATTGTCAAACTTAGCTGGGCTGGAGGGTATAAAGCTAGATTCTTGATATTACTCCCTCTAGTTATAGTCATACTACCTTGTCGGCAGCCAATGTAAGCATCAGTAGTCACAAGCCAAGGTCTACCTAAGATTAAAGGGTGTCCATCGAGTCGGTTTTTGGGGTTGATTATCAAAAATTCGGCAGGGTATTCCTAGGAATCTACAGATACCATTACATCGTGTAGTGTACCTTCTGGCCTAACTACCGATTGGTCAGCTAGTTCCAATAAGGTGGAAGTTGGTTCCATTGATGTGATACCGAGTTTTTGACAAGTGGTGGTTGTTAAAATATTAATTGCAGCCCCTAAATCAACTAGCGAATTTGAAAATGTTTGTCCATTGATTTTCACCGTCACTATAGGATTCCCTAGGTCTTCATATTTGATAGGTGCTTCTTTTCTTGATAACAGATCAGATAGGGTGCAAACTACTTGGACAGTTGGGTTAGTTGGTATTCTCCTCTTTGGCTTTCTTATACATAACTCTTTGATGGTTTTTGCATATATTCGGATATCTTGGATAGCTTGGAGGAGTGGGATTTTTATACACAAATTTCTTAGTTCTCCCAGAATATCAAAGTCAGGATGTTCTATTAGGCGTGGTATGATTAATCATTATGGGAATGGGGGAGAATACATGGTTTCTTAGTCTTGATTTTGTTGTCTGACCACATCTTCTTCTTGTAGTGGTTGTTCTGCAGGTAACTAATTTTCAACTTGAACATTTTTGTCTCCCTTAGTTTCTATTATGCGCCTAGAACTTAATTGAAGGTCGTTTCACTCCCTTAGATCGGTTTCTAGTTCTGGTGTTTCGATTATTTGAACAAATTGAACTGGCCTATTATTTGGATTTGGGTTGGTTTGGGCTGGGAGTTGCAGTCTTAAGTTGGACTGGGGATTTTTTTGTAGTGTATGTGGCGCTGGCAGTGTGGGTTGAGGGAGAGGAATGGTTCCAACTGGCTGATTCACCGAACTTTGCCAGTTTAACTGCCAGGCTTGACTCTGCGAAGTGGGAGGGGACCATTGCATTGGATATGCATTGTTTTGCCAATCTGGTGAAGAGTAGGGAAAATTTGGCCAATTAGGTTGGCTTGTTTGATTTGGCCATGGTGATGAAGGAAATGGTTGTTGTGACCAGTTTGAAAAGGGTGGCTGGTTTTGCCACATTGTATTATATTGCTGAGCCTGATATTGCGGAGGTTGGAAAGAAGAAGATGGATCAGAGGGCATATTTGGTTGTCGTGGCTTCCATTGACAGCACTGATTGAATAGGTACACTAGCTCTGATTCTTCTTCCGCTTCTTTATACATTACTTTCAAACCTAGGAGTGAGGGACAGTTCCCTGTGGAGTGATCTTTTGTACAAATAGTGTAGACTTGAACTGCATCCAATGGGTACTCTTTATGGCTATGTTTCTTTCTGCATCTAGGGTGGAATACTACCAGATTTTGCTCTGCTTCTGCTTGTTTCTGTTTAGCTTGCAGAATATCAAGCTGCGTTGTCAGAGTCCCCAATATATCAGCTTTGAAATTCTCTAGTAAATTCCCAATTTCTGCGCGGGTTACTCCTCCATCGGAGATCTTGTTGTCCGTTGTGAGCATGTCATGTTCCGTTGGTTTTAGCCTTGTACTGCCTCGTGAACTCCTGATGCACAAATCAATAATGTCAGCAAAATTTTCTTGATAGATGTCACCTGTTCCCATAATATTTAGTGTTTCAACCCATTGTTCCTTCATTCCTTTAATTAATGTCATTTTTAATACATTGTCAGGTAATGGTAATGATGCATAAGGAGATCTCTAAGGATTATACTGAAAATGTTCAACATACTCTTCTAGTGTCTCATTCAGTCTGGCTACCATCTGAAAAATTTCATCCTTTAATTCTCTAGACCTATAATAATCCTGGTATTTCTTCATAAAAGCACCTTTCATCTGATCCCAGTCATTTATAACACCTCCACCTAACCCCATAAACCATCGTAAAGCTGCTCCTTTTAATGTGGAGAGAAATAATTTTAGATTTTGGGGATCGGTCGTATATTCATACCCCCAGCATAGTACATCAAATTCAAACAAAAATGCGTCTGGATCTTCCGATGTTAGGCCATGGAATGTAAGAATATGATGGAGAGGAATGGCCTTCATAGGTGCATTAACGGCGGTATCTACAATGGGATATTGCAATGTGGAGGTTTGAGGTGTTTACTAGTTCTGGGCCATTTGGTCAAATATGTGCCAATATCCTTTTGGGATTTCTAGGGGTGTATCCCTAGGCTGATTAGAAGGAGCAGGAATGGCCTTAATAGCACTTCCTTTATCTGGGATGATGAGAATTCCTTGTTGAACTGATGTTTAGGGGGATCTTAGCTCTTTAGGTTCTTCAGCTTTATTTTGGATGATTTTGACAGCACTTCCCTTATTTGGGCTACTCAGTGGCTAAACTACTCCAAGAGGAGATCTTGGTTCTTTGGTTTCCCTTGTTTCTCCTCCTCCTTCGCAGAGATTACTAAGATTCCCTTCTTGTAATGATTTCGGGCTAGAATTCTCAATTTCTTGAAAATCTTGCTCCTCTGTTTGGTTGTGCACCTCAGCAAAGGCTACAGATGGTGATTCTGTGGCCTGAAGGGAACTAGTAGGTCGTCTAGAAGTAGCTTTTCTAGGGCCTACTGATGGCTGAGATTCTGCTTTTTTAAGGATATCGTCTATAAAGGTTGATCGGCCAAGGGTCACTACTCCCTTAGCTTTATCAGGTTTGGGTAATCGTTTAGGATTCTTTTCAGGCTTTTTTCACTTAGTCATGCACACAAATCAAATACTTATTTCTACCCAAAATAATCAACAAATCTGCAGGAAAGCGGGCAGGGGAGCAGGGTTGTTACATGCTCCGTACACAGGTTCTTACCTTCCGTTTTTAAAACCCAACTCTCTCCTAGTATGTACTTACACTACTTTCTTTTCTAAAGAAAAAAATGGCTACACTCTCCCTGGCAACGACGCCAAAATCTTGAGCGATAAAAAGGTGTCTTTCAACCCTATTTACCCTACATTAATTATCAATCCAAGCATGATTTTTTTATCTCAAGAGTGTACTCAGTCTGAGGCGGTCACTTGTTCAAGAGTAATGTTTGCAGTATAGTGCTTACAAAAGTAAATGAATGCTAGAAATACAATCTAATTGTAATGGAAAGAAACTTAAATGCTTTGTAACTAAATCATTCACTCAAGAAACTACAACAATCATCAGTCAAGGATGCAGTAATGATAACTCTTTCCCCTGTAAACTAATGCAAATGAAAATCAATCACAGGAAAGATCTCCAATCTGAGAACTTAGACATTAGTAGTCAATGTTCGTTACAGTTGTAGATCTTTCTATCCACACCAAAGCAAATACTGGAAATAACAATTCAATTAGCAAAAAAGGAACAACAACTAAATCTATTGAAAAGGTCGAAAAACAAAGCTTGATCTATAGAAATGAATTAAGGAGCAATCTTAACCGAAAGGAATCGAACAACAATCTTTAACTAAGAAAGGAAGTGAACAACAATCTAAGAAAGGAACAACAAACCGAATTAAGTGTAACCACATAGCAAAAATAAAGTAATTGAATCAGTAATCTTATTCTTGCATAATGGACATTAACCACAACTATAAAGGAATGACAATTGCAATTATAATTTAACAACAGTTAAATGAACAGCAATCGCAATTGTAAGTGAACAACAATATCAATCTATAAATGAACAGCAGAATCCAAATTAGATAGTGTAATATTATTTCAGAATGAACAACATGACATTTTCGGTTGTAAATAATAATCTTTCTATTCAATTACGATTTCGATATAAAAGAGCAATTCAATGAAATGTTCAAAAACAGAAGATTACTGAATAGAGCAAGTTAATGAAATGCAAAGGAAATCAAACCACACATGACTGTAATCGTAAAATAATGATACAAGAAGCAAGCGATCCACTAGGGTCAGGCCCTTAGCCACCATGGAAGCACTACTGCTTTTACTCCAGAATCAGATAATGGAACAACAACTGAGTTATATATTAATCATAAATGGCAGAGTTACAGCTATCGCTCTTCAAAGAGAGTTGATGATCAAAGTTGAGAGTACAATAAGTTCTACAAATTGACAATAATATCCGCCCCCTGGGCTACCAGTGCTGTCCCTTTTTATAATAGCCAGGTGGAAGTATCAAGAGTACCGATAAGCCTTGAAGCAGTGATCCCTCAGGATCAAAGGATCCTGAGGGATTCGCTATATCTTTGATCTCCAGTTATCGTTTTGTCTTCTTGCGCTGATGCCGCGTTTTCTCTTCCTTTCCCTGGATCATGCGCTCCGATCTTGATCTCCTCGTCTGGATATGGCTTCCTGTCAAAGGGACAACAGTCGCTTCTGCTTTGTCTTTTCCTCCTGAATAGTAATTTTCCATTTTATTCACTTTATGTATAGAAAAAGACAATAATTAGTCATTTTGCATCAATCCCAAGTCTCCTTAATTCTATCATAATTCTTTAACATATTACCATCTTAGAATGTAAAGAAATTATGATTCAAAGGAAAAGATAAACAAATAAATGGTAAATACATACCTTTTCCAATGCTCAACAGCTAGTCTCTTGGATATTGTTTGGTTGGTTTGGTTCGATAGCCAAAGGATTGCCATTGACTCTTGATTGGTGAATTGGATCATTGTACTCTCTTTGTTGAACGTTTTATGACAATCTAATAAGAAGAATAATTTGAAATGGGTTTCCCTCTTATGGGGTTCTTTCCTGCTCTTTGACCAAATTTGTTGTCTCTCGTGTTATTCTTGATTGTCTTCTATTGTACATTGCATTTACTAGTCTATCTACAATTTATATTGATCATTGCAAGATTTAATCGTTTTGAAAGATTTCTAATTGAATATAAGAATTGGGCTAAAGTGATTATAACAACATCAAATAGTGGAAAATTAACATTTCCCTGGTCTCTGACCAAATCCTGGTGTCTCTATTGTGTATGTTTTTCTTCTAATGTTCCTTACTATTCCATTGCATTGTTTATGTTAATGTTATCTCTATATAAATTCTTATGATGATATGGGGTGAATGGAATGTGAAAATTGTTGAAAAAGTTTAAAAATGCAATTATCTACAACAAAGAACTATCTCGCCCTAAAATTAACACTCTTAAGCAGTATTTTTAGATTATAAAGTATGGCATGGCAGATGTGACAACCAATGAGATGGGTGGGCATGTTCATAGTAGTTCGTTGATCGCAACAATCCATAAGGACTTAAGTGCATATAAAATGTCACATCCAAAGAAGAGGGATGTAGGTACTTTTTGAAGAAATCCCATGGTATGATGAAGAATGCAAGGCAACCAAGATATCACTAAAAGAGAGAAAATTCAACAAAGAAAACAAGAAGAAATATGAAAAATTAGTATAATAAAAAATAGAAAAATATGTAAGTGTAAAAAGAAAGGAGTTAATCTCTCTTGGAAAACATTACACCAAAGGATTTTGGAGCCTAACTACAACAAAGGAGAAATAAAATTGGAAACAATATTATAGATGTTCAATGGTTAGAGTATGTGAGGCTTCTTTATGAGCGGGTATATGAAAAAGACAATGCTCCAATAGTGAACACATCAGTGAAAATCTTCATAGTGGATGGTATTAGGCAAGGAATAAATAAATTTTCAAGTGGAAAAGTGGAGGACATAGACGAGCTTCAAGCTAAATTTCTAAAATGAGGAGTTGAGCTTCTTTCCCCTCACATAAAAGGAACTTTTAGTAAGTTCATCCAAGATGGATTTCCAGGAGAATGGTCATTCCTCTCTTTAGGAATGGAGATATCGATAACCCTTTTAACTATCGCACTATTATGGTCAACCCCCTCATGAGCAAGCTTTTTGGGAGCATGGTAGAGTGAAGAATTAACAGTTGGGAAGAAGAGAGGGAAAAAGGGCAAGAAGGTTTTAGACCTAAGCACTCTAGCATTGATCATTGTGTCATGCTTAGACATTTGATGGAGAATTTTTTGGATGAACAAGGCCAAACAACCTATTGTTGTTTTGTGGACTTCAAAATATCCTTTGGAACAATGCCTAGAGAAAAACTATGGAGGAGAATGGAAGAGTTGGGTATCCCAGGTGGATATAGAGTGGTAGTTCACAGAATTTATGAGAAGGTTAGAGATAAAATTTTAGAACCAGTGAAGGAATGTTTGAATTTTTTAGTAGTGATATTGGCGTTAAACAAGGATGTCCTTTATCCCCCACTTTGTTTCATTTATACATTGATAGGTTAGAAACTTAGTTAAGCACAACGGATGGAGAGGGTTTCCATTTAGTAGGTTATGTGGTGAAGCTACCTTTATACGCAAATGATCTTATTCTAATTTCAAAAATAGAGCATGGATTAAGAGAATGCTTAAAGGACTTAGAACATTTTTTTCAAGAATTAGAGATGCAAGTAAACATTGCCAAGACCAAAATCATGATCTTCTCTTTAAATAGAAAAGGAAAACCAATCACCTTTCTTTTCGAAGGTAGCCCATTGGAGACAGTGAAAGAATACAAATATCTTGGAATTAACTTCCAATATGAGATCAGTTGGGAAACTTGTAGGGCGAAAAATATATAGGGAGGATGGAAAGATTCATACTTACTCCAAAGCAGGTGCAAAAAATATGTACTTTGGGATTGGAAAACCAAAAAATCCCTTTTCGGTTTGTTGGTTACACCAGTTGTTTTCTATGATTGTGAAGTATGGGGAAGCAACATGTCAACTTGCAACTAGAGACAACTAGAAATAATCTAGAAGCAAATAATGACTGGTAGTCTCAAAGTTAAATGCACGGTACCATATGAAATCCTTTTAGCCGAAGAAGGTACTTTTCTGTTGGAGGCAACAACGATAATCAAGTTAATAAATTATTTAAAGAAGGTTGTAAAAATGGATAACCAATGTTGTACCAAGATAGCTATGGAGGAGTTAGACTATAGGAAGAAAACATGGATGAAGAAAAACAAAAATTTGTTGAGTAAGTGGAGTATTGAACTACATGAATGTCCTAACACTACGAAAGAAATACAAAAAATTGTGTTTGAAAAAATTAGGACCACCATGTGGACCAATCACAATGGGCATAAAAAAAATATTACATCAAAGAGTTTAACCCAAATTGTGACCATGGGGATACAATATATTCAGGGGAAACTATTAAAGGAAAAGCAAGGATGTTAGTTGCAGAACTAAGGACAAGATCACATTACCTTAGATGTGAGACAGGTAGGTGGAGGGTACCCAAGAAAGTTTGGGAAGAGATAACTTGCACGTTCTATAATAAGGTTGTGGTGGAGACAAAATGGCACTTTGTTATGGAATGTGTAGCCTACAAGGGTATTCACATTCAATATGAAAACATTTTAAAGGTCGAAAACATGCACCATCTATTTGACGAGGATAAGATCAACTAGATTGCTAGCCTTCTAGTCAAGATCCATAATAGAAGTTATGACATTGAAAGGAGTATGAAGATGAGTTAGGGTTGTTATTCTCTTGGTCCCTTAGGTTGTTCATCCTCATGGACATCATTAAAAATAATCAATATAAAATATTACCATTTTAAATTTCAGTCATGTTACGACCCAATCACAACACTTCATGTTTCTTAACTCATTATGGTTCAGTTGGTGCTAGTTATACGTTGTGAGTAGGTGGTGTAAAAATATAACAAGAAATACAGCTTGCAAACAAATTAAACTATGGTGCAGTGTTGCGGTCCAATCATCATTTTAAAAGTGGATTGTTCTGACTATTGGTTTTTTGTGGGTAATAATACAAGACATGTCTTGCGATCAAATAGACGAGCTTGCCCTTTTTGGCACTGATAAAACCTTAC
The DNA here is from genome assembly GCA_000404065.3 of Pinus taeda. Classification (NCBI taxonomy): domain Eukaryota; kingdom Viridiplantae; phylum Streptophyta; class Pinopsida; order Pinales; family Pinaceae; genus Pinus; species Pinus taeda. Next base: position 8,428 of record APFE031422806.1, read on the forward strand.
CACTTTATAAATAAGTTTTCCAATTCATGTTATACCCAACCATCATACCTCATTAGTGGAGCCAGGACACGTTGTCCCGTAGGTCTTGATGTCAAACCTTGTGGCTCTAATCTCCAACAATCTGATTTTGATCATTTTGGTGCTCTGAGGTGTCATGTGGCACCATTTAATTGGGCCACATGGCACCCTTCCATTGGTCCAACTTGCACATCGTCAACGCCTAGTTAGCCACCTAATCACCCACCACATGTTGCCACATCATGTGACGTTTCCTCTCCATGTTGTGCCACGTCATCATCTACCACATCAACTTGATGCCACATTTCCTTTTCCTAGCCTACCATGTCATCATACGACCTCTACCATGTCAGCATCTCATCCTGCCACATAATCATTTGTATAGTGCCATGTGGCAACCCTGCAAACTCCTTTTTAGTTGTTTGGCATGAACTTTAGATTGCCATAACTTTTTAATCTAAAGTCTGTTTGACATGATTCAAGTTGCGCTGGAATATTCTTGTTGAGCTCTTTGACATGGCGTTGCTTTTATAAGGTTTTGAGGAATTTGATTTTTGAGGCTTTTTGGGATCCTCCCTGATCAAGCTCAAGGGAGGCTTCCCTAGGATATGATTTATAGACATTATGCAAGAAAATCGAAGCTGAAGTGAAGATATGGTATGGGAAAAACAAATTTTATTAGTTATGAAAATAAAGTGGATGGAAAGACAAGAGACTAGCGTATTTCCACTATGCAAGGAGGCCAAATAAAGACTCATATGGGTGACTATCCTAATGATGAAAAGGAGACAATATGGCTAAAACACTCAAGCTACATTGAATTTTTTCTTGCTATCAAAAATTGTACAAATATGGCTAAGGACATTACTAGATCTAACAACATCAAACATTTACAAAGATTATGATTTTATGGAACAAAATGTGTATTTAACCAAATACTAAGAAATAATACAACATAGAAAACTTTCCAAGGATTACATTATAGAATATGGAGAGAGCCTACCAAATTCATAATTTGTAAAAATATGTAAATATAGTTCGAACAATAATAAAGAGAGCATTAAGATCTAGAAGACACCTCATCAAAAAAGTGATTTTATTAATCCTTCTAATGCATCCAATAGATGCTAAACAAATCTTCAAAGGATTTCTCCCCTAATCCAACGAGACAAATGAAGGAGAGAGCTACTATTTAAATAGAGTCTAGCTTCCATTTACTTTTAAAATAAAATATGATTTGTTTTCCTATATCCATTAGTTCTCTAAGGTTAAAATAGATTAATGCTAGTGGGAGCTAAAATTCCCATAGTTATTTTCAATGACCATTCATAATGGTAAGCATCCAAACATGTAATAAGTATCTACCAAGGACACAATTTCGCACATTCGAAAAATTTATTGTTGGAATCTCACAAAATTGTTTTAAAAAAATATGACCGTTGGAGAGGTTGAATCACTTTTTTGATGGTGGAAATGGATTTATCACCACTAATAACCCCTCAAGAACCCAAAATCCTAAATCTTGATAGCTGTAACTCGGATCTCCAAAACAATCACCCGAATTTTGTCAAAATCTTGGTTGAATTTCCATTATTCTCCATGCGAAATTGTGGCCTCGTTAGACTACTCTTTTTTTTAACATAAATAAAAATTGACACTAATTTATATATGCCTCACTTACAACCACTATAAAATATATACCAATACCATCTATAACAAAATTTCTGATTTCAACACTCTTCATCATGTTAAAAGAGAATTTTGAGCTTCTTAAGTTGTTTAGAATGAATCATAAAAAAACAACATTATGTCAAGGCATTATCAACTTCTCAAGGTGGTTTATATGAGAGAACAAAATCCTTGTCAATGTCAACTATCAACAAGACTTGCTTAACTTTGATATTGCTATTCTAGGAAAGAAGTTAAACCACCAAAAATTGAGAATATATGATTTGCAGACAAATGTTACCAAGTAGTGCACAACCACTTTTTCAAAAAAGACTATATAATTAAGGATATTTCTTATTCAATAGTTTGTAATGAATATGTCACGTGATTCAATTACGAGCATTCTTTTATCTGGAAAATAGGGACTACAACGTAGCTAGATTGACCATGCCAACAATGCTCACTATACACCCCTTTCGCTAGCAGATTTGCAATGTCTTCCTAAATATGCTACCTACTCAAATGAAGTGATATACTTTCTAGGAAAAAAATTATGATGAGGCCTCAACTAACAAGTATAATCACAACACATAAAGTCTTGCCTTGATATGTCATGGAGGATTCAATTATTTCTCCTCTATCAAATCACATGGTAAGAGTGGCAAAGATTGTATATAAAATACATTAAAAGATAATGCATGTCAATTTACGAAACAAACACACCAAATTTATCTTAGACATGTCAAACATGAAATTCACAACTTAAATCACACTACCAAATCAATGCATACAAGTATTACAACTTCAAGCATGGACCAATCTCAAAAGAAAAAATGGAAAGATACAAATAATATTTGATTTTCTTTTTAGCACAAATATATGTAGATAAAATCACCACAGTGTGTTGTGGAGAAGTAACTTTAGCCTTGGTACAATGGAAAAAATGCTTGGGAATAAGGGATAGGAACCCTTCACAATACATATTTTAAGAAACACCATTACTCCTTCCTTTCTTGCTAGAGGCAAAAGATTGTGTAGCTTGGTACAAGATTGAATTATTTGACAAACTTTTTATGCATCATCCACCTGTGAATGCAATAAAAAGCTCGGAAAAGATGTTGTGATGTCCTTAATCCAAATCAAATTTCTCAGTTATACTAGAGAAGATTCTACAAGTAGCAAAAGCTAGATATAAGAAATTACATACGATATACTTAAAGTGGATGAAAACAATACTATATTGTCACTCTTATTTAAAATCTCCTAATATTGTCAATAATGGCTAGCAAATTTGGTGAAAGTGGATAGCTAATATAGCCCCAACATGGTTCAAGTCCTACCAAGTGACAAAGGATGTAGGACGAATTAGCCTTACTGTGATAAAAAAAAGAACCCAATCCATAAAAAATTTCTTGGTATTATATTTAGGAAACAACGGTGTTATTGATAAAACAAAATAAAAAACATCCTATAATATGATTTATAGGAAGGAAATGTTGTAACAACTATTTTTCATGGCATTGGACTGTCATGATTTTAAAATTTCATTGTTAAGCGAGCACTACCACACCTCTAAAAGTTACTACTGGAATACCATGTGAAGTCCCGACTGAATATTTATTGAAATCGAGATAAACCTATGTAGTGACATAAAACTATCTAGTGATTCATTTTTTTTAAAATTCATTGTTCCAACACAGCCTCAATTATTCCTCCTAATAGTGGTAACTACATGGTCTCTACATTGTCTTATATGGTAACCACTACATATTTCTCATGTGGATGCACTAGATTGTTCCAACTAACATCAGGATTTCAAAGTGTTTGATACTATGATTTTACTGTTGTTTATGATCTTAAAATTCTATATCAATCAATGGGAATAATGTAAGTTATTTTTAAGGCATGAATTAGAGTTGTTATATTTGTACTAGTGTAGAAAAATCCATGTTTATTCAATTAAGTACACAACAAATTATATTTTGAATGTGAACAAATCTAAATAGCTAAGAGGGGTGAACCCTCTTAATTCATATAGCCTTGATATTTTTTTTCAAATGGAACTATTATCACACAAACCCTCACTTATTGAGATGAAGTCTTGAAGCTCAAGCAAAGCTTTGATGCAACCAAAAGGGAGGCTATTTTCACATCACCATCCCTCTTCTACACTAGGATGGGTTTCCTCTAACTAAAGGGAGGCTTCCCTGGGATATGATTGCTAGAATGTACGTAAGAAAGTCCAAGATGAAGTGAAAAGATGGTATGAGAAAAACATATTTTATCAATTATGAAAATAAGGTGGATGTAAAGACAAGAGACTAGTGTCTTTCCACTATGAAGGAGGTCAAATCAAGGCTCATATGGGTGACTATCCTAATGTTGAAGATACAATAATATGGTTGAAACACTCAAGCTACTTTGAATTTTTTCTCATTTTTCCAACTTGTAAAAGTATGGGTAAGGAAATTACTAGAACAAACAACAACACACACTTATGAAGATTATAATTTTCTGGAATGATATGTATGTGCATTTAACCAAGCATTGAGAAATAATTTAACACAGACAACTTTCCAAGGATTACATTATAGAATATGGAGAAAGCCTAACAAATTATTTGTAAACATATGTCAAGATAATTCTAGCAATAAGTAAGACATCATTAAGATGTAGAAGACACCTCATCAACAAAGCAATTTTATTGATGTTGAAGAATCTAGGGAAAATGTAGTTAATGTGATTCTTCTTTTCATGATAACTATTTGTGAGGTGTTTTTCAATTTTCCTTCTTATTCCAATCTTAACTTATTATAATCATAGTGTGTCTTTTTTAGTTCATCAAATAGCTACCAAAACAAAGAGACAAGAACACAAGATGTTGGCATTCTGCCAGGGCCAAAACCTCTCCCTCTTGGAGAGGAAAACCCGCATAAAAATTCTTCCTATAGAGATTCCAATTGACAAATACCAAGACCTTGACCCTTGACTTACTAGGCGACTCCAAGACCAAGACACCATTCCTCTTCCTTGACACTGTTGAGATCATCATCATTGTTGCACCATCACCGAGGTCTTCATCACCAAGATCTTCATATGTATAGGAGAGTTGTATGTAGATCCATTGATGACATGTGAGTCTCATCCTAATTGTTCCTTCACCGAGATCATAACCTTTGTGATTGTGTCTTCATCAAGAAAAAGGTCATTATTTTGATAGGATTATGACCTCTCCTTACTGTATGTCGAGATAATGTTTCACTATGAGATCCTTCCATCATCATTATGTTGAGACTGTGATTATGTTAAAATTTCCAACTAGGGCCAAACTCCATGTGGGTCATATTATTTATGGCAGCTGATATTTTTATTGGATCCCTCTCATTGAGAGGTGTGGGATTGATCTAAATATCATCTGATTCTGATAATTATTCATAGAGTTATGAATTTATTTATGTTATAAGACAAATTGTCTAGTCAGCCAGCAACTTGTATAGGCCCAGAAGCCCAATAGTCTTTTCTATTCATCATCTACATTTTAGTATAAATATAGAGAACTTGGAATCATTTGTAAGACACATCCTCTTCATGTGTGGTCTCCTCCTCTCCACGTATTTGGGTTTTGGTGAAGGAGAGACACAATGAAGATACGTTGGCTCAAACTATGATGCCCTAGCTGCAATTCAGATGTGCCCTAGCCGTAGTCAAGGGAGCTCCTATACACAGTCAACATGATGCCCTTATCTGCTATCAAATGGTGCCTTAATCTGTGGTCCAAGGAGACTCTAATTAGTTGTTAAGGAGAGGCCTAATCTACGTTGTCTAGGTGCTTCTATAACGCAGCTAGGAAAGGTTTTAACACAGTCAAAGGAAGCCCTAAAAGACCCTAACCGCAGGTCTAGAAGAGACCTTAACCACAACATCAAGAGACCTAATTAGCAGCCACCATTCGCACTCTAATTTGTTGTCATGAAAAAGCGTTATACGCAGCTCTATTAGCCGCAGAAGAAGAGGCCCTAATCAGCAGCATATAAAGAGCTAAGATGCAGAAAGAAGAGTGTACTTATGCCACAGCAAATAGTAGTATCTCAAAGTTAAAGTCACATACCTGTAGCTGATAGTGTGGACTGTTTTGGGCATGATCAAGCTATTCTTGAACTCGATATGCTAGGCAGAAGAATCCACAATAAGAAAGAGCTAGAGGTTGTTGTGTAAGGGTTGTTCGGATCACTATTTCAAGGGACCCAAGTTACAGTCAACTGTTGGGCTAGGCCACAGGCCATAGCCAGCAATTGGAGGCTTTTTAGGAGCTGCGTTTTGGAAGTTAGCAGCCCTATAAGGTAGAGTATGGTTGGATGGTCTGTTTGAAGGATTACATATGGCATCATAATGAAGCAACATAAATATAGTGCAGCATAATGATGAATGATGCAGCATGATGGGCATGCATAATGATGATTGAGACAACATGATGATGATGAATAATGCAGCATGGTAATGGGAGCAGCATAGTGATGGGGGAAACTTAGTGACCAGGTGTAGCACAATGATGGGGTTACAACACCATGATGGGTGAAGCACTCACCTTGGAGAATCAATTGAAGCAATATGTCTTCAACTGATCTCATTCAGATATCATAAAGTCAAAATGTTGACTTCTATTGTAAATGTACTATCTCTCTCTCTCTCTTTCTCTGCTGAACTTTGAAGAACATAAAGGAAGAATTGATCAAGGGTTTCCCCACATTGGGGTTTGTCCCTGGTTGGCACCACATCTTGTGCCCTCTTGTCTTGGCTTGTCTTCTGCAATTTATATTTATGTTCTATTTGCAGTTTACTTTAATGCTGATGTGATTGCTGACTGTAAAAATTAAATAAATTGCTCTAGCATAGAACATACCTAAAATTAACATGGTATCAGAGCTAAGGTGAAGAGAATGCCCAAGCAAGAGTGAAAGAGAAATCACCGAAGACAGTTGGGAAAGAACAAAAGGATCAATGGGTTCCTCATCCCTCTTCTAATTCACCAAGGGTGAAGTCGAAGCAAAGAATATTATCAGAATGGAACAGCAGAAGTTTCTGATGGCCTACCTAAAGATCACTTCATTGGGAACTTCAGATCTAAGGGTGGAAGGAAAGGCGGATGCCTTGGTTGCAATAAGTTCTGCCATTATACGAAGGAGTGTCTGAATGGCAGAGACACATCTCTTAATGAAGATAATAATCATTCCAGGGACATCTTCAATGATCAGAGGAATGATAAGTAATGAAGGACATCGAGGACACGACCGACTCTTCAAGAGAAAGCAAGAAACCCTAGGTATGAAGAATCAAATGTTGTTTCTGATAAGATAAAGAAGTGTTATCTTGTAATGGCCCTCTCCTTCAGATTCTTTGGGAATATGGCTTATTGATTGTAGTGCTTCAAGGCACTCCATCAGATAAATGGGTACACTCTCTAATTTAGCAGAGATGGAAACATTCATGGGATTATACTTGGAGCCAATGACGCCTATCCCGGAAAGGATGTTGGGAATGTTATCTCTCAACTGAATTGGGGTAACTCAATTCATCTCTTTTATGTACCTAATCATAAGAAGAACCTGGTGTCCATTTCAGCAATGGAAGTCTAAGGTTACGAGGTGGCACTCATCGATGAAAAGCATGTCCACAGGCTTGGAACAACCCGAGGAGTTTGAAATTGATGATCAGGAATCTCACGTATGCAGGTGGAAGAAAGCCCTCTATGGCTTGAAGCAAAACACCCCGGGTGTAGTATGAGAGGATTGATAGCTGTCGGATGACGCTGAGATTCAGTAGGACTGAAACCAATCCAAGCCATTACCTGAAAGTTGTGGATGATAGACCTCTCATACCGGCACCTATGTATGATAGGTGAAGACCCTCTCATTTGTAGAAGACAGAGGGAGTTGGATTTCGAATGTGGAAAGATAAATTGCAAGCCTGTGACTACCTCGAGGATATTAACTTTAAGAAGTTATATGGTAGTGATGTCGGACTAGATTTGGGAAATGTCTCTGAGTTTCATAAACTCATTCGCGTTGATGTTCTTGGTGAACCTTCGTCTGGACATATGTTTTGCAGTTAGCATGGTGAGCTCATATTTGGTTGAGCTTCACTAGATTGGTGCCTAGAATCTTCTAAGATATCTTCAGGGCACAATCTCTCATGGATTGAGATACACTGCTAAAATATGCAACCACAAGATTATTCGAATGCTAAGTGGGCAGACAGTGTGGAGTATCACTAGAGCACTTCTCAGTGTTGGTTCTCCTTGGGATCTACTTCGATGTCCTGGATGAGCAAGAAGCAAAATTCGGTGGCTTTGAGCACCACTGAGGCAGAGTATATTGCTGCTAGCATGGCCACCTATGAGGCAGTCTGGTTATGAAATCTCTTCAGTGAACTATTTGGATTTACATTGGATACCACTGTGATCCTGTGTGATAACTAGAGTGGGATTCTTTTATCAGAGAATCATGTACTTCATGATTGCTCCAAGCATATCAATATCAAGTACCACTATATTTGAGATATGGTGCAGTGGGGAGCTATAAGGCTCCAACATATCGGTACAAATGAACAAGTCGCCGACATTTTGACAAAGCCCCTAGGAAAGGTCAAATTCCTGACTTTCCGAGAACGACTTGGTGTCATTTAGAGACCCTATAACGAGGGTCAAATATGATGTACTGAGCTCTGGGAGCTCAAGGGGAGTGCGGGGTACTTCTTGGAGCAACATATTACCACAGGGTGACTCACCATCCCTTGGTGGTGTACGTGTATAGGGTAAAAGAATCAAAACTTTCTCTGTGACACCCCGTGACGACTATGTAGCAGGACGATTAGTTCTCCTATGAGGTCTAGATGATGTGTTCTCCATGACGATTATGTAGTAGGATGATTAGTTCTCCTGTGAGGTTTGGATGATGTGTTCTCCATGACGACTGTGTAGCAGGATGATTAGTTCTCATGTGGGGTTTGGATGATGTGTTCTCCATGACAACTATGCAGCAGGATGATTAGTTCTCCTGTGAGGTTTGGATGATGTGTTCTCCATGACGATTGTGTAGCAGGATTATTAGTTCTCTTGTGAGGCCTAGATGATGTGTTCTCCATGGTGATTGTGGAACAAGATGATTCGATCTCCTATGGGCCAGGATGATTAGTTCTCCCTGGCATCCACTGGACAGGATGATTCGCTCTCTTGTGGACAGGATGATTAGTTCTCCTGTCGAGGCATCCTACCCATTCAGTCTGGGACTCATGGGAAGTAACTCTCATGGAAATGAGGATAGGGACCATAGTAGTACCGATGGACACATCCCTGTATCTATCATACTCCCTATGCTAGGATGACCTTCATTGATCTGGGATCAATGATATTGGTCTGGGACCAATGGTAGGAGTTGTACCCACTATGACACTAACTTCGGGTCAATAGAGGACTGGTTTGGGACCAGTGGTACATACTCTGAGACTTACTTTGAGTCAGTAGAGTACTGGTCTGGGACTAGTGGTAGGAGTTGTACCCACTATGACACTAACTTCGGGTCAGTTGAGGACTGGTCTGGGACCAGTGGTACACACTCCGAGACTGACTTCGGGTCAATGGAGAATGGTATGACACATTCTCAATCGATTCTTTTTCTTCATGGTTCAATAGAGCTAAGCAGAGCAGAGCAGAGCCAATAGAGTTGAGTAGAGCAGAGTTGAGCCAACAGAGCTGAGCAGAGCCAACAGAGCTGAGTAGAGCATAACAGAGTCAGCAGAGCTAAGAAGAGATGAGCAAAGCAGAGCAGAGCCAGCAGAGCTGAGCAGAGCTGAGCAGAGCTGAGTAGAGCCAACAGAGGTGAGCTGAGTTGAGCATAACCAACAAAGTTGAACAGAGCCAGCAGAGCTGAGTAGAGCTAGAAGAGATGAGTAGAGTTGAGTAGAGCTGAGCAGAGCAATGCAAGGCATTGATGGCAGAGATAGTACAGTTGGACATATGGATCAGCGGATGGAGTTCTCCCTAGTTGAGGGGGAGTGTTAAAATTAGCAACTAGGGCCAAACTCCATGTGGGTCATCTTATTTATGGCAACTCATATTTTTATTGGATCCCTCTCATCGAGAGGTGTAGGATTGATCTAAAGATCATCCGATTCCGATAAGTATTCATAGAGTTATGAATTTATTTATGTTATAAGACAAATTGTCTAGTCGGCCAACAACTTGTGTAGGCTCAGAATCCCAATAGTCGTGTCTATTCATCATCTACGTTTTAGTATAAATATAGAGGACTTGAAATAATTTGTAAGACACATCCTCTTCATTTGTGGTCTCCTCCTCTCCACATCTTTGGCTTTTGGTGAAGAGAGACACAATGAAGATACGTTGGCTCAAAGTATGATGCCCTAGCCACAATCAAGGGAGCTCCTATACACAGTCATCGTGATGCTCCTATCTGTTGTCAAACGATGCCCTAATCTGTGGTCCAAGGAGACTCTAATTAGTTGTTAAGGAGAGGCCTAATCTACGTTGTCTAGGAGCTTCTATAACGTTGCTAGGAAAGGTTTTAACACAGTCAAAGGAAGCCCTAAAAGACCCTAACTACAGGTCTAGAAGAGACCTTAACCACAGCATCAAGAGACCTAATTGGCAGTCACCATTCGCACTCTAATTTGTTGTCATGAAAAAGCATTATACACAGCTCTATTAGTCGCAGAAGAAGAGGCCCTAATCAGTAGCATATAAAGACCTAAGACGCAGAAAGAAGAGTGGACTTATGCCACAACAAACGGTAGTATCTCAGGGTTAAAGTCACATACTTGTAGCTGACAAGGTGGGTTGTTCTCAGCATGATCAAGCTATCCTTGAACTCGATATGTTGGGTAGAAGAATCCACAATAAGAAAGAGCTAGAGGCTATTGTGTAAGGGCTGTTCAGATCACTATTTCAAGGGACCCAAGTTATAGTCAACTGCTGGGCTAGGCCATAGGCCATAGCCAACAATTGGAGGCCTTTTAGGAGCTACACTCTGGAAGTTAGTAGCCCTATAAGGTAGAGTATGGTTGGATGGTCTGTTTGAAGGATTACATATGGCATCATAATGAAGCAACATAAATATAGTGCAGCATAATAATGAATGATGCAGCATGATGGGCATGCATAATGATGATTGAGCCATCATGATGATGATGAATAATGCATCATGGTGATGGGAGTAGCATAGTGATGGGGGTAGCTCAGTGACCAGGTGTAGCACAATGACGGGTGCAACATGAGTATGAGTTACAACACCATGATAGGTGAAGCAGTCACCTTGGAGAATTAGTTGAAGCAATATGTCTTCAACTGATCTCATGCAGATATCATAAAGTCAAAATGTTGACCTCTATTGTAAATGTACTATCTCTCTCTCTCTCTTTCTCTTCTGAACTTTGAAGAACATAAAGGAAGAATTGATCAAGGGTTTCCCCACATTGGGGTTTGTCCCCGGCTGGCGCCACATATTGTGTCCTCTTGTCTTGGCTTGTCTTCTGCTATTTATATTTATGTTCTATCTGCAGTTTAATTTAATGCTGATGTGATTGTTGACTGTAAAAATTAAATAAATTGCTCTAGCATAGAACATACCTAAAATTAATAGATTATCTATGTTACCAAGACTATTGAGATCTTTATTGAGAACGTAACTATGTTCTCTTTTCACCGAGATCACCCTTGTCACTGCCATCACTGCACTTTCTTATTATGTCGATCCTATGAGAGTGTGAATCCGCTGTAATATCCATCCGAAAACATGTAGGCACCTTCTCAACAGAAATGTTGTAACATAGCCTTCATCTGAGATTCTTGTTCCATTACTTGTCACTGTAATTATTAGCGAAATTTCAGAGATATCCGAAGTTGCAAAGGCTTATATGAACTTTTGTCTTTTTGTGACTCTAGCCACATATTTGTAAGTGTTATGTCACTATATTTAGCTGACATGTAAGGGTGAACCGATGTGTCCATATATCTGAGCCGACTTGTCAGTAATATTTATTTTCAGGTTGACTTTACTATTTTCTTCCTTGTTTTTTAGGCAAACTTCTTTTTTCTTATCTTAGAGGGTTGTTCTAGATTTGTATATATTTCATATATGCTCAAGAAGAGCTCTTTACACATCTCTTTGACTATTTGAATTTCCTAGACCTATGGAATGAGCAAGAAACTCATTCTTATAATTTACAAAATAATATTTCTTTTTCTTGACAAGTACAAAGATCAAAATTACATTTGTAAATACTGAACCTAGTTACACTTTCTTCAACACTCCCTCTTAACTAGGGAGGTATTTATAATGCTACTTGGTCATTCTCAATCTAAATAATTTATCATAAGAAGAATAAGATTGGTAACCCATTTGTTATGACATCATAGTAACCAACATTGTTTATAGAAAGGCCTTGACTAACAACTCTATCTCTCATAAGATCAGAGCACAATGTTGGTGATACCAATGACTTATAGACATCTTTATCATTGTCTCTCAAGGTACATACCCACTCGGGTGTTCACTTAGTATGAACTTCTAGGACTATTCTTATCTTGGGTTCCCAGGCCTCAAAGAATATCATTCCTCTTGCCTACTCTTATTTTGGATTCCCTACACATCCTCAAAGAGCATTAGATTCCAAATGATTACCCAATCCTCCATTTTTTCTTCCTAGCTGAAGTCAAGAATGTTTTGTCTATCATGTGTCTACATTTCCATTCATGGCCTTCACCTAGACTTGCGGTTGTTAGTCCTGGTCTAGTGCATGATACATGAAATAGAAAAACACAATTGTCACTCATTTTTAACCATGGGTGATCTAATCCAAGCTCTCTCTTGATCAAGGATCTGTCAGAGCTCCCTCTTAGCTAGGGACTCTTGTATACATCAACTTCTTTGTTAGGTCCCTATAATACTAGTGTATGCCCTTCTTATTATTGTCATTGTACCCCTTATTGTTATTGTTGTGCCCATTTTGTCCCCATATTGTTATTATTGTGCCCCATAGAAGCCCACTATTGTTATTGTTGTTCCCTTACATTATTATTGTTATGTCAGCTCTGATTATATGTGACCCCTTAGACTCCTATATATAGAAAGGAGGTATTGTCATTTGTATCATCTAAGATTTGTTCATTTTAAGTAATGTAAAGGAGGTTGACCCCTTGAAGAGACTACTTTTGAAGTCATTTATCTATCTCTTTCTTCTATTTTGTGAGCTGGTTGTATAACAATTGGTATCAGAGCTTTGGATTCTAGGGTTTCGCTGCTTCAAACAGGCCATCATGGAATTTTCACTATAACATTTTTTCTACGATTCTTCAGAAGCTAAAATTAAAACCCATTTGAGATGAAATCGTGGTGAACTTCACTACTGAATTTCAGATCTTATCTCATTATATTTTCAGAGATATGAACTGAGGAAGTTAGGGTTTTTTCAGGCTCCCGAATTCGATATAAAATAGGTCACCTTGGGAAAATTGTCATAACTTTCTCTCTAAGCATCTGATACAAATTTCATTAAAAGTGACAGAAATCGAATGGACTGTAGTTTGTTGGGTATCGTTTTCAGAACCTAAGGTCTAAACAGTGACACGTGGTACATCATACACGTTCGCTCTACTGAACCAGTTTATAATTAGGTTGTCACGGGAGATTGGGCATAATTGTTCCTTCGGGAATCCAATTGCAATCAGACTTGTGAGGGTGGAAAGAAGACTCAGAGGGTTATCACAGGCCAAAATTTTAGAACTTGGAGATCTGAAACTACAAAGTTACTGTCTTGTAAAGATTGAGCTCATACAAAGTGGGAAAAAAAAAGTGTAGTTTTTTTTAAAATTTGCATAAGTCTTGTTTGAGAAAGTAGTTTAAAGTGATTCAAAGGGCATTGTGAAGCACAATTATCATTCATTTATGACCCAAAGAAATAAAATGGAAACACCTAGTAAGCAACCTGAAATCTCTACTATGACACATGAAGAAGAGGAGAAAATGTAACATGATATATCAAAATTACGAGACCAAGTGCAACAAATTTCGCTCTCACAAAAAGTAACTGAAGGTAAGATGCATGGTTTAAATAATGGAATGGAAGCTAAGATAGATGGTGTTGGGTGAAAATATTGTCGTTTAATTTTGTTGTAGTACTTGCCCAACTATTTAATTTGTCAATCCGAGGTTCGTAGGCTTACGAGACACATGCACTATATATGGAGGACCGAAGTGGAACTAATCCAATCTAATCTAATCTAAATTACTGAAATCAAATTAATCTAGGAAGGCATTGAAACATTAACTATAAAAGCAAGAAATTACATAAGGGAAAAGCAATACAACATGTGAAGAATTTGAATGACAAACAACATATGTGAGCTCACAACAATAAAGATATCTTAAATTATATTACAAGAACCAAATAACAAATCATGAAAGTGTAACAATAAAAGAATATGAATCAAACCTAAGAATCCCCTTCTCCTAATTACAAAACTATCTCTTAAAGCTAATCTCTATTCCTTTTTTTAAAATGAAGAGAGAGCACTCTCTTATATACATGAAGAAGATAACCATCTCATAATTAGATATCGAATATTCTCTCAAACACTCTCAACTACTTTCCCATTATTACAAAATATGATCCCTTTGAATCCTCCACACATCTCTCACATATCTTGGATAAGATATGCCAACCAAATCCTCCATGATCTTCTCCTTAGGAATAGGCTTGAATAATTATCTCCTTAATGTGGTGGAGGAGATATTTGAGAAGTCTCTTGGAATTAATTCTTCACATATTTCCTACACATTACAAAACTCACATATTCTTGAGATTTATATAAAAATATGTATATTTTCTAATATTTAATCATAAATTCACTTGTAATACAAAAATGAATGAAATGGAAAATAAGAAGGTGAAACCCAAATGTATTTATGAAAATGATATGATAAAAGGTTAATGGGATGATGAAATGTAAGGAATAGTGAAGAAAAAGGTGGATAAAAATATGACATTTTTGAGTCCCAACAGATGGCATGGAAAATATGGATGGTATTGAAGCAAAACTTAAAGGCAACATGGAAGATTTGAAGATAGATTTGACAAAGTTGGTACAAGAAATGCTTACTGATGGTGAAAGGGTAATAAAGGAAATTTGAGATGAGAACCAAATAAATGTTAATCATGATTTCATAAACTCTAACGTGGGATTGAAGACCCACAATGTTCCAAATATCGATATGAGGAAGTTTGATGGCAAAAATCCTGTAACATGGATACTACAGATGGAGCAATATTTCGATCTCAATAATGTGCAAACCACATAAAAGGTACACATGGAAACTTTATATTTGGAAACCAATCAGTTTGTATGGTATTGATGGCTTTGCTCTCGTAAACAAATTGTCACTTGGGCAATTTTTACGTAAGAAATGATAGCACATTATGAGAATACAAAAAGAAACACCTTTTTTAGCCAATTGGAAAATCTCAAACAAAAGGGTTCAATGGTGGAGCACATTGAAGGCTTCCAAAAATTGGATATAAGGGTAAACGATAGTCCAAAGGAGCATAGGATTGATGTGTTCATAGGACTTTAAAGGATAACATCCAACATGAGCTTCGCCTTTGGGAACCTGATTCATTGGAGAAGACATTCAGGTTGAAAAGAAAAATTGAAAACAAAATTATGGCAACAAGGAAGCCTACCACTTACAACTATAATGATGGAAGTGTTGTTTCCCCTAGCCTTCCACAACCTACAAGGTTGACACCACAACAATTGGAAGAAAAAAGAGCAAAAGGGCTTTGTTACAATTGTGATAGAAAATACACTAAAGGTCATAAGTGTGTAGAGAAGAAATTATTTTCCATAGATTGTGAAGAGGAGGAAGAAAAGGAATAAGAAACATCAAAAGAAGAGGATACACGCTAGGAATAAACCCTAGACAAGAAAGAAATGAATCTGATCATATCTTGTAATGCATTGGCCAGAATTACCACTCCTCAAACTATTAAGATAGAAGGACATATCAAGAAGAAAAAGGTAATAATTTTGATTGATTTGGGCAGTACCCATAATTTTATTCATTGTAAGATAGCCAAGGAATTGAATAACTTCTTATATCTAGCACCAGAGTGTCAAGTGATGGTTTCCAATGGAGGAACCATAAATTTCTCTGGAAAATGCCATAATATCAAGCTATCCATGGGAGAATATGTGTTGAATAGTCCAATGCTTTCCATTCCAATGGGTGGTGCTGATGTTGTACTAGGATTCGAATGGCTACAATCTTTGGGTACGATAGAATTTAATTTTCAAGAACTTTGCTTGAATTTTTTTCGGAAGGAAAGTAATTTGAATTAAGGGGTATCATAGGGAAACCATGAAAGATAATCAAATCTAACGGCAAGAAAAAGCTTCTAAAGAAATAACAACGAGGCGTAATTGCACAATTATGTTCACTAGAGGTTCCCACATTGGAATCATCCATTTCTCCAGATCTCCAAAAAGCCTTGGACAGTACCCATAATTCCAGGGTATTTGAGACTCCCAAAGGCCTCCCACCTATTCGTGACCATGATCATGATATTCATTTGATTCCAATAAGTGTTCCTCCAAACATCAGGCCTTACAAATATCCCTATGCCCAAAAGAGTGAAATTGAACATATGGTTCCAGAAATGCTAGAGACTGGTATAATTCAACCCAATCAAAGTTCTTTCTTTGCTCTAGTAGTATTAGTGCACAAGAAGGATGGATCATGGCGAATGTGTTGGGATTATAGGGAGTTCAAAAAACTCACTATTAAAGATAAATTTCCCATTCCTGTCATTAATGAATTATTGGATGAATTGCATGGAGCAATTCACTTCACCAAGTTAGACCTTCGTTCAGGATATCATCAAATCAAAATGAAGACTAAAGACATTCTGAAAACAACATTTAGAACTCATGAGGGTCATTATGAATTTTTGGTCATGCTTTTTGGCATTACCAATGCACCTTCTACATTTCAAGGTTTGATGAATTCCATTTTCAAACCCTTCCTTTAGAAAATTTGTGTTAGTATTTTTTGATGATATATTAATCTACAACAAGTCTTGGAAGGATCATGTTCAACATGTTGACAAAGTGCTCAAACTATTGGAAGAGAAACAATTATATGCAAAAACCTTCAAATGTTTCTTTGGAGTACAAGAGGTGGAATATTTGGGTCATATTGTATCTCATGAAGGTGTTCAGGTAGACCCTAGCAAAATTAGAGCCATTAAGGAATGGAAAATACCCACATACATAAACTCTCTATGAGGATTTCTCAGGTTGACAGGGTATTATCACAAGTTTGTTAAGAATTATGGGAGAATAACAGCACCTCTAATAACATTACTGAAGAAAGATGCATTTTCTTGGACTCCAGAAGAAATGAAGCCCTTCTAACATCTTAAAGAGGAAATGTGCCAAGTACTGGTCTTAGCTATGCCAAACTTCACAAAAACCTTTATTGTGGAATGTGATGCTTCAAAAGTCATCCAATCAAAGGAAAATATTTACGCAGCTATTTATGAGAAGGAAATGTTTGCAATACTACATGCACTTAAGAATTGGCAACCTTACCTAATGGGAAGACACTTCAAGGTAAAAACAGACCGTGATAGCCTTAAATACTTTTTAGAACAAAGATTATCTTCAGAAGAGCAGCAAAATTGGGTCACAAAGATTTTGGGTTATGACTTTAAAATAATCTACAAAAAGGGCAGCGAAATGTTGTTGCATATGCACTCTCAAGAAAGGATGAGGATGTGGAAGCATTGCTTTGTGCCATTTCTATTATCCAACCAGATTGGATAAATGAAGCAAGGGATGAATGGAAGAATGGCGAAAACGTGTGGGCACTCATTCAAAAGTTGCAGCAAGATCCCAGTACATTTGATACATTTAGCTCGAAAAATGATTCGTTATGGTACAAAGATCTCTTATACCTCTATAATAATTCGCAACTCAAACAAAAGATTCTTCTAGAATTACACACATCTCCCTTAGGAGGGCATTCAAGATTTTTAAAAACTTACCATAGGGTTAAGAAGGAATTTTTTTGGGATGACCTTAAATCTGATATTCAAAAGTTTGTGGAGGAATGTTTGGTTTTCCAACAAAATAAAGTTGAGACAATTAAGACCCCAGGTCTATTACAACCTTTATCCATTCCAAGTCAACATTGGGAAGAGGTTTCAATGGATTTTATCACAGGTTTACCCAAGTCCGAAGGAAAGAGTGTCATCATGGTTGTAGTTGATAGACTTACCAAGTATGCACACTTTTGTGCATTATCTCATCCATTTAAATCCAGTACATTTTCTACTACATTTATGGAAAAAATTCAAAAGCTACATGGAAACTCAAAGATTATTGTAAGTGACAAAGATCTTATTTTCACTGGAAATTTTTGGACAAGATTATTTTCTTGTCTGGGTACTCAGTTAGCTCATAGCTCATCTTATCATCCTCAATCTGATGGGAAAACTGAGATAGTGAAGAAATGTTTGGAAGGATATCTTCGTTTCTTTGTATCTGATAAACAGACACAATGGGTCAAATGGTTGCCTCTCATTGAATGGTGGGTATAACACTTCCCTTCCCATACTGCAGGCAAAAAGTGCCCCATTTAGGGGCTAATGATATCACCACCATCCATCACATCAATTTAAAGAGAAAATTCTAAGGTTCAAGCAGTGGAAGATCACATCGAGCATCAACAAAAGGTTCTCCAACTCTTAAAGGATAACCTCTGACGTAGAATAGAATGAAACAACAGGCATATCAACATCACAGTGAAAGAAGTTTTGATGTAGGTGACTGGGTATTTCTATGGCTACAACCATACAAACAAATGTCCCTCAAGCAAGCTAAGAAGGATAATAAATTATCACAAAAGTATTATGGTTCGTACAAGGTGTTGCAAAAGATTGGGACTATGTCATACAAATTGGAACTCCCTGCATCTTCTCGCGTGCACCCAGATTTCCATGTTTCATGCTTAAAGAAGGTTATAGGTGACAAGCTCCCAATTCAATAATACTGCAAGAATTTGACAAGGACGGAAAAATCATATTGGAACTTGAAGCAGTCACAGAAACAAGAACTCGACAACTACGAAATCAATCAATTTCAAGGTATCTCATAAGTGGAAGAACTTACCCACTAAAGATTCCACATGGGAGGATGAGAATTTTATACAAACATCCAGAACTACTCAAGCATTGAGGACAACACTTTTTTAAAGGAGCGGGGCATGTTAGGACCCTATAATACTAGTGTATTCCCGTATTATTATTGTCAGTGTACCCCTTTTTTTTATTATTGTGCCCATGTTGTCCCCATATTGTTATTATTGTACCCCATAGAATCCCGCTATTGTTATTGTTGTGCCCTTACATTATTATTTTTATGTCGACTCTGATTATATTGTGACCCCTTAGACTCCTATATATATAAAGGAGGTCTTGTCATTTGTATCATCTAAGAATTGTTCATTTTATGTAATGTAAAGGAGGTTGCCCTCTCGAAGAGGCTACTTTTGAAGTTGTTGATCTATCTCTTTCTTCTATTTTGTGAGATTTTCTAATCAAGTCTTCTTGACCTTTTGGATGTTGATTGCCTTCATCATGGTTGCATATCTCAAGATCTCTTCCTTCCTTAGGTGCCTTTTAATCATAGTTTCTTAGTTGTGATTAGTCACCTCATACTTCATATGAGGACATATTATGTTGATTTCATCTAGTGTGTCTTATGTCTTCTTGCATTCTTTCAGATAAGGAGATCATTTTTCTCTTGATCATGCTTCTCAAGATAGAAGTGATGATATATGTTCCTTGTGACCATATTCACTATAATATTAAACAAAAGTATGCATACCTTGTTTTTACCTTCAGGTCATTGAGGCTTCTTCCAACATCTTCCTTGATTTAAGAGATCTTCAATCCCTTGATTTGCTTCATGTCATCATATCATTATCTCATGGATTTCATAAGTTGGAGTTATTGTTGAAGCACTTGCTTCCTCTCTAGATTAGTGAACCCTACGATGAGGATTCCATCAGAGAAATTTGAGGATCTGTATATCCTCAACTGGCAGATGTTTCCCTTTTGATGTATGATTAGCTTTGTCCTAGATGACTTCTTTTCTGCAATGTCCACTAAAGTTCATAAGAACTATATCCTTCATGTTTTGTCTATCATGGATTTTGTCCTTCATGATTCCCATGGAGATGTCACGAGTTCTTGTTTCTAATGCTTCCATGATGCCACGATGCTGCGATTGTTATTCTCAACAAAACAAATGTCCGAGTGAACAACACTCAAACTCCGCATGAGCTCTGGTATGGTGAGACTCCTTCCGTAAAGCATTTCAAAATTTTTGGGAGCAAATGCTATATTAAGAATACTGATGAACAGTGTGGCAAACTTGAACCTAGAGCAGATGAAGGCATTCTCCTTGGTTATTCTCCCTACAGCAAAGCATATAAGTGTTATAATAGAAGACTTGGAAGAATTGTTGATAACATTGATGTAGTGGTTGATGAAAAAGGATACATCCCTAGGCAAGTAAATCATGAAGATATCGAAGAGGATGAAGACTACTCTCCAAATCAGACTGACGATGAAGAAGAGACCCATGAAGAAGAAACCCATGAGGAACGAGAGGAACAAATAAGGATAGAAGAGAGGACTTCATCTAGGTACGTTCAGAAGAATCATCCAGAATCTCAGATTTTGGGGCAGGAAGAAGAAGGTGTACAAACTAGAAGAACAATTGCAGAAGCCTCAAGCTATTTGGCATTGCTCTCCTCCACTGAGCCACAAAATGTAAAAGAGGCATGCAAAGATGAATGTTGGATCAAGGCAATGGATGAAGAACTTGAGCAGAGTGAAAAGAACAACACTTGGGAGTTGGTTCCTAGACCAAAAGATAAGAATGTCATAGGGACAAAATGGATCTTCAAGAACAAGTTGAATGAAAATGGGCATGTTATTAGAAATAAGGCCAGACTTGTTTGTAAAGGGTATGCTCAACAAGAAGGAATAGACATTGAAGAAACTTTTTCTCCTGTTGCTAGACTTGAGGCCATCTGAATGTTCCTTGCTCTCTCAAGTTTTCAGAAGTTCA
>APFE031422806.1:37519-96972 GCA_000404065.3 Pinus taeda
ACATTCCTAGGCAAGTAAATTATGAAAATATCAAAGAGGATGAAGACTACCCTCAAAATCAGACTGATGATGAAGAAGAGACCCATGAAGAAGAAACCAATGAGAAGCCAAAGGAACAAATAAGGATAGAAGAGAAGACTCCTTCCAGGTATGTTCAAAAGAATCATCTAAAGTCACAAATTTTTGGGCAAAAGGAGGCAGGTGTACAAACAAGAAGAACAATTGCAGATGCCTCAAGCTATTTGGCATTGCTCTCCTCCATTGAACCACAAAATGTAAGAGAAGCTTGCAAAGATGAATTCTGGGTCGGGGCAATGGATGAATAACTTGAACAAATCGAAAAGAACAACACTTGGGAGTAGGTTTCTAGACCAAAAGATAAGAATGCCATAGGAACAAAATGGATCTTCAAGAACAAGTTGAATGAAAATGGGGAAGTCATTAGAAACAAGGCCAGACTTGTTTGCAAAGGGTATGCTCAACAAGAAGGAATAGACTTTGAAGAAACCTTTTCTCTTGTTGCTAGACTTGAAGCATCCGGAATGTTCCTTGCCTCTCTTCAAGTTTTCAGAGAAGTTCAAAGATTTTCAAATGGACATTTGAAAATTCAACCTTTCTGGAGATGGGACTTTAGAAGGAAGAACGTGTACATTTGAAGCAACCAGGAATTGGTTTCACTTCTTGGGAATGATCCAAATCTTGTATGCACGACTAAAGATGCTCTTTATGGTCTTAAACAAGCTCAAGGGCTTGGTTACTATCATTTGGACCAATATCTTTCATCACAAGGCTTTTCAAAAGGATCGGATAGCACTTTATATAAAAATTGAAAATGACAAATTGCTAATACTTGTTGTGTATGTAGATGACATTATCTTTGGCAGCAATGAAGAAGCTGTGAGTCAAAGCTTTGCCTTGGTGATGCAGAAAGAATTCGAAATGTCTTTTCTTGGAGAACTGACATACTTTCTTGGATTGCAAATCCAACAAAATGAAGACAGTATCTTCTTGTCTCAAACCAAGTACCTCAAGCAAATTCTAAAAAAGTATGGCATGGAAGTTTCAAAACCAATATGTACCCCTATGGTTACAGGATGCAGTCTCAGTGTAAATGATGAATCAGCAGCAGTGCATCAACCAACCTATAGATCCATGATTGGAAGTCTACTTTATTTGACAGGTACCCGACCAGACATCATGCATGCAGTGGGAATAGTTGGAAGATTTAAGGCAAATCCTAAGGAAACTCATCTTCAGCCAGTAAAGAGAATTTTCAAGTATATTCAAGGAACTCAAAACTATGGCTTATGGTATCGTAGAGATACAGATATCACTCTTCATGCTTATACAGATGCAGATTAGGCTGGAAGCGTGGATGACAGAAAGAGCACAAGTGGTGGTGCATTCTTTATGGGTTCCAGATTAGTATCTTTGTTCAGCAAGAAACAAAGTTTGGTTGCTTTATCTACAGCTGAAGCGGAATATGTGGCAGCTGCATCTTGTTGCACTCAACTCCTTTGGATGATGCAAACCTTGCAGGATTTTTAGATCACTTGTACACCACCTATCTCCATCTTATGTGATAATACAAGTGCAATCAGCATTTCAAAGAACCCAGTCATGCATTCAAAGACCAAGCACATACCGATCAAGTATCACTTTCTCCGGGAACAAGTGTTGGAACAAAAGGTCAAATTGGAGTATGTTCCTTCTAAGGAACAAGTTGCTGATATTCTCACCAAACCACTGCCCAGGGAAACTTTTGAATATCTTAGACAGAAGCTAGGAGTAATTGATGCATCATCTTGCTGTTAAATTTGTCTGTTTCAGAGAAAAAGGGGGTGTACGCGAGGTTTCTGAGGAGGATCCACGTACATACGCTGGTTGGTGCAGAGAAAGTCACGTATATGGAGGTTTGATGGATATCAGAAGGGACAGGCTCTGGTTGGAAATTGTCTGATATGGGTCTGAAAGAGACCATTTGGCACAGGTTCAGGGGGAGCAGATAAACTTCTAATGATGGATTGTTGGCATTATCTTAGAAGCTTGTGGTTCTTGTTAACAGTTGTTGTTGGTAGAACAAGTGCAGAGGGAGAACAGAAGGAAATCATGGTTGCTGATCTGAATGGTGATTGACAGATGCTACTGCTTGGTGACTTTCATAAGTCTTGCTCTACATATTTCGACTCTATGTCATGTATCTTTTTTTTATGGTGTCAAGGTCGTGTAATGGCCTATTTTGGTTTCCCACTATGCCTGGGATAAAGATGTAATGTACTTGGTTGTCATATGCAATTTTTCGATGTATCCCCACTTGGTTGGGTGGATGTTCCCCACGTGGTTGGGTGAAGAATGTATGTATTGAGTCTTTTGGTGATAGGAAGGTCTTTTATGATGTATATGTCATTGTTCGTCTTGAAGAGCCTCTGTTGCAGATCTTGCCTACAGTCAGGGGGAGCATGGTCAGCACTGCAGAGCAGAGATTTCAGCATGTACTCAGGGGGAGCACAACCCTTTGCCCTTGATGTCAAAGGGGGAGTGGCATAATGAAAGAGGATCTTGGTGTTGCCATCAAGTCCAAAGGGGGAGATTGTTGGCATTATGATTCTGGTTTGGTACCATGGCATAGGTGTTGTACTTGATGGCAACTCACTCTAGTGACAGATCTCAGTTCAGGCACTCAGAAAGAAAAAAAAGACATATACGCAGGTTCATCTAGACTAAGACGCATATACACGCGGGTTATACGTTACTAAAGCGCGTATATGTTGGGGAACTTACTCTTGGTCCATGGTAGTTAGTCCTTGGGATTTGAACCTATGGCTTTGGACCATGGCGTCTCGACATATGTGTTGATCCCTAGTTTTGGGTTCATCGTATTGAAATGTTATGGTTTTGGACCGTGGTATTGTGGAAGGCCTAAGACTATAAAAGAGGGAGGAGATCTTGTGGAAAAGTATCATCTGAATTATTATTGAATATCTGAAAAAGTGGTAGATCTGAATGCTGGTAATTGGGTTATGATGCAGATCTGGATTTGAATAAAGGAGGAACCTTAGCGCAAAGAAGAAGGATAAGTTCTATTGATGGGTCATAATCTATAAGCTTGAATGATAGTATCTTTATATGATTTTGGTCTGTTATATGTGGCGCTTGCTTGATCTATAACACTGATAATCTGGGCTAATTAGTGTTTTTGAATATCTGAAAGAGCGAATTATCCTTTATAGATCTGTACACAGGTTCAGTGAATCGAAGGCGCGTATACACGCTGGTTCAGTGAATGAAAACAGCGTATACGCAGGTTGTTCCAAACACAGAAGCGTATGCACGCATGTTGCAGGTTATTGAAATAGCGTACCCTTTGATGCCCTTCTTGTAGACTGATCCTTGTATGTCTCTTTTGTTGCTCTGATACCATGTTGAAGAATTTAGGGAAAATGTAGTTAATGTGATTCTTCTTTTCATGATAACTATTCATGAGGTGTTTTTCAATTTTCCTTCTTATTCCAATCTTCACTTATTACTATTATAGTGTGTCTTCATTAGTTCATCAAATAAATACCAAAACAAAGAGACAAGAACACAAGATGTTGGCATTTTGCCAAGGCCAAAACCTCTCCCTCTTGGAGAGGAAAACCTGCACAAAATTCTTCTTATAGAGATTCCAATTGACGAATACCAAGACATTGACCCTTGACTTACTGGGCCACTCTAAGACCAAGACACCAATCCTCTTCCTTGACGCTGCTGAGATCATCATCATTGTTACACCATCACCGAGGTCTTCTTCACTAAGATCTTCATATGTATAGGAGAGTTGTATGTAGATCCACTGATGACATGTCAGTCTCATCCTAACTATTCCTTCACTAAGATCGTAACCTTTGACATTGTGTCTTCATCAAGAATAAGGTCATGACTGTGATAGGATTATGACTGCTCCTAACTGTATGCCAAGATAGTGTTTCACTATGAGATCCTTCCATCATCATTATGTTGAGACTTTGATTATCGGTGTTACCAAGACTATTGAGAACATGATTGTGTTCTCTTTTCACCGAGATCACCCTTGTCATCACCATCACTGCACCTTCTTATTATGTCGATCCTGTGAGATTGTGTATCCCTTGTAATATCCATCCAAAAAAGTGTAGACACCTTCTCAACCGAAATGTTGTATCATAGCCTTCATCCGAGATTCCTGTTCAATTACTTGTCACTGTAATTATTAGTGAAATTTCATAGATATCCGAAGTTGCAGAGGCTTATATGAAGTTCTGTCTTTCTGTGACTCTAGCCTCATATTTATAGGTGTTATGTCTCTATATTTAGCCAACATGTAAGGGCAAACTGTTGTGTCCCTATTTCTGAGCCGACTTGTCATGAATATGTATTTTGAGGCCGACTTAACTGTTTTCTTCATTGTTTTGTAGGCAGACTTCTTTGTGCTTGTCTTGGATGGTTGCTTAGAATTGTATATATTGCATATATGCTCAAGAAGAGCTCTTTACACATGTCTTTGACTCTTTGACTTTCCTAGACCTATGGAATGAGCAAGAAACTCATTCTTATAATTTATAAAATAATATTTCTTTTTTCTTGACAAGTACAAATATCAAAATGACAATTGTAAACATTGAACCTAGTTACACTTATTTCAACAATTGATTCTCCTAAAGCATCCAATATACACTTATTTCAACAATTGATCCTCCTAAAGCATCCAATAGATGTTAAACTAAGCTTCAAGGGATTTCTCCCCCAATCCCACCACAGAAATGTAGAGAGATACTCTTTAAATAGATTCTAGCTTCCAATCTCGTTTTACAATACAATATGATTTTTTTCATATATCCATTAGTTATCTAAGGTTAAAATAGATCTATGCTAGTGGGACTACATATTCCCATGATTATTTGCATCGCCCATTCATAGTGGTAAACATCCAATCATGTAATAAGTATCATGTCATATTATTTTAACATCAACAAATAATCAACACTAATTTTTATATGCTCCACTTATAACCAAGATATAGGGAATAACAATACTACCTACAATAGAATTGTCGATTTCAATGCTCTTCATCACGCTAAAAGAGAATTTCGAGCTTGCTAAGTTATTCAACATGAATCATAGCAAAACAACATTATTTCAAGGAATTATCAACTTCTTAAGTTGTTTGACATGAGAGAACAAAATTCCTGTCATCATCAACTATCAACAAGACTTATTTAACTTTTAAATTGGTAATGTAGTAAAGAAGTTAAAACCACCAAAAACTAAGAACAAATTGTTTGCGAATAAATGTTGCCAAGTAGTTCAGAACCACTTTTTCAAAAGGGAATATCTAAGCAAGGATATTTATTTTTCAGTAGTTTGCAATGACATCACACGATTTAATTACAAGCATTACTTTATCTGGAAAATAGAGATTGCAACATAGTTAGATTGACCATTCCAATAATCAAACCTCAATACATGTCGCTTTCACTAGTAGATTTGCAATGTCATTCTATATATGCTACATGTTGAAGAATCAAGGGCAATTAGGTGTAGTGTGATTCATCTTGACTTGATAACAATTTGTGGAGTCTTTTTACTTTTCTTGTTAGCTTAATCTTCTTTTTCTTCTCAGTAACGCATGTGTGTGTACTTCATCAAACTATTGTAAAAAACATAAGAACAAGAACACAAGATGTTGGCTCTTTGCCAAGGCCAAAACCTCTCTTATCTTGAGAGGAAAACCCTTTAGTAAGTTTCTCTTATTGACCAATGCCAAACCCTAGACCCTTGACAAGAATATCCTCCAAGCACAAGTGAAGTCCTTTCAAGATTACTTTTTCTTGCAGCGCTTTGTCCTCCTCCTTCTAGCTCTTTGACTTTCTTCCTTTGGCACTTCTTCTGACAACTGTAGAGACCTTCAATTGTCTACTTTAGAGTGACCCTTGATCTTTTCTTCCTTTGCTTGTGATGGAGCCTTTCAAACTTAAGGACATGATCTTGTTTCCTCCAAACTGAGCCTTCTTCTCTTTCACAAATATTGTAGACTTAGAGTAACAGTACTACAGCCCTAGTTCTTTGCACATGTGAGGAAATACACTCTCAAGAATTATATTGGACTTCTCCTTCTCCTTTAGCTTGTATAGCCTTATTCCATGCTTGAAAAAGGCTCCTTATAGGCTTAATGATATATCCAAAACAACGAGATTATATGACTATTATAGTGGTGTTGTTCTGACCGCGAGTAGGGATTCCTTTATTCGCACGTGTCATTGTAACAACTCTTTAATCCTTCGGTTTTTCTTCCTCCTTTCTTCGCTGCCTTGGAGACCCTTTACTTGTCCTCTTATTAGCCTTTTACTTGCCTTCCACCTTCGCTAATTTCAGAGGTTATGTCTTCACGTTATAATGGAGTGGACAACCTCTATATATAAAGGATTATCCCTCCTTTTAGGCCGACTAGAAGGTCAACATGCTATCTTTGTGCCGACATAATTTTATTCCATGGTTTTGCTTCATTTGGAGGATGTTGTTGCATGGAGAGGACTTGGACTTTGCTTGGAGGTATTCTCTTCACTCTGATACATAAATATACATGGTGTAACATGCCCTTAAGGTATTCAACATTTTCTTTTGAATCTTTGACTCACCTATAGCACTCTAATATGTGCCAGACCTATTTCAATGAGAAAGAAACTCATTGACATATATTATAAAAATAATATTTATTTTCTTGAATAAATGCAAATATCAAAAGTACATTTATGAAGACCGAACCTAGTTACATTTCCTTCAACACTCCCTCTTAACTAGGGAGGTATTCATACAACATTACAAGGTGTTTGACTATGTTTCAATCTCAAAGAATTCACATAAGAGAAACTGAATTTGCAATCCATTTGTTAGAGCATCATAATAACCAACATTGTTTCCATAGCAAGGCTTTAACTGATAGCTCTATCTCTCAATATATTAGAGCACAATGTTGGCAAGACCAATGACTTATAGACACCTTAGTCATTGTCTCCCAAGGTACATACCCACCCGAGTGTTCACTGAATATGACCTTCTAGGACTATTTTTGTCTTGGGTACCCAACCCTCAGATAATATCGGTCCTCTTGCCTACTCCTGTCTTGGATGCCCTACACATCCTCAAAGAGTATAGGATGCCAGATGTTTACCTAATCCTCCCATTCTTTCTTCCAAAGTGAAGACAAGAATGTTGTGTCTATCACTTCCTCTCAATTGAGGAAGACATGCCCAAGTATCCTCTGACAAGGTACTTGTCCAAGTTCCTTTGTAATTGGGAACTTGTTATAACTCCGTCTTAGCTAGGGAATTGTCCATTCATCAACAACTTCTTCTTTGTGGGTCCTATAGTTGTTTGATCTCCTTCCTTCCTTTGATGCCATGAAGTCTTTGTTTGGATTTCTTCTTGGTAGGGCACCATCCATTGATCATTTTCCTTCCTTCTTTGTCATGTCAATTCTTCCTTCGTAGAAAGTGGCCTTATTGTCATATATTAGGTTCTCTTGTTATCTGGTTATTCTTTGTCATCTCATCTATGCTTCAGACTACTCTTCACATGGATGCTTCTTTGTACTTGTTTGTTCTCTTGATTTGATCTAGTAGCCCTTCATCACTTCATCCTGATATTGCTTCAACATTAAATGGTGCTTTTGTTGGATGGCTTCTTCATCATGACATCTTTGTACAGTAGAATCAATTATCTACTCCTTTCATATCTCCAAGGCCTTCACAGGTGTCAAGGGCCTTTGATCTTTTTCTGCCTTTGTCAAAGTTGTCATGCCTTCTTTCGAGAGATGTCTTCAAAGTATCTTGTCAGATAGTGATTCTTAGTGATTATGGTGTTCTTCACATGCTTGATCTCTTTCTTCACTTCCTTCTTCTTGGATAGATTGGTCAATCAACTTATGTTCCTTGTGAGAGCACTTCTTCATTGCTTGCTTCTAGGACTAGTCAACATTCCTTCTTCACTTGCTTCTTAGTCAACAATCTTATACTCCTTACGTGAGTATTTCTTTTGTTGACCTTCATTGCATTGTAGTACATGCCATTGAGCATGTCATTGGTTAAAGAGATTCTTTCCTACTTGATCATGTCATAGAACTATTTCCATGACTCAATAATATACAAATGATAACATGACTAAACTTTGATGCATACAAACCTCATCTTAATTCTCCTTTGATCATCTTCGCTTCATTTGGTTGTCCTTGGAGTGGCACTTCTTACTTCATCTTAGCTTGCCTGCATATCATCCTTTTCTTGAATCCCATGAATGGGATTCCTAATGAGACATTTGCTTTTGTTTATGAATCTACTTTTGAAGATTCCATCATGGGATCTTAAAGACCCTTACCCTGCAAATGTTTCTTTTCATTTGATGATGGAGGTCTTCTAAGATTCTTAATCATGATCAATTTTATTTCATTGTGGATGAGGTCCTATACTAGGTATGATCCTTCTACATGAATATCTTGAGATATCTACCATGCTCCTATATTCTAGAAGATATTTCTAACCATGCATTTTGTTCTATTTATAATTGATCCTTCTACATCAGTATTTTGAACTCTATGTACATCATGCTTCTAGATTCTAGAGGATGTTTCTAGCCATGCACTTTTATTCTATTCCTACATGCTCCTATCCTACTCAAAAAATTGAAAGAAAATTTTAAGTAAAGAAGTAGACTTAGTCATAGTAGAGATCCAAATGATCTTCCTTCTTTTGCTTCTTATCTTCTTCTTTCATTTCTTGAGTCACATGAGCTTCTTCCCTTTTTCTTTTGTTGTTGTCCTTCTTTAGTTTAGGACAATTCCTTTTGTAGTGTCCATATTCTTGGCATCCAAAGCATTGGACTTTGGACATACCTTTGTTGTTTGTTCTTCATGGACCAAATTTGCCAAATTTTCCCTTTCTCTAGGCCATGGTAGCAAACGCTTTCTCTTCCTTGGCATTGAGTTTGGTTTCCTCTGTCTTGCATAGAGACCACATTTCACTTAGTGTGGTAGCTTCCTTCTTGGCATATATGCTTGACATGAAGTTTCCCCAATCCTTAGGTAGAGCATTGAGTACTACAGTTGTCATTTATTTGTCGGACATGACTTCCC
The DNA here is from genome assembly GCA_000404065.3 of Pinus taeda. Classification (NCBI taxonomy): domain Eukaryota; kingdom Viridiplantae; phylum Streptophyta; class Pinopsida; order Pinales; family Pinaceae; genus Pinus; species Pinus taeda. Next base: position 46,665 of record APFE031422806.1, read on the forward strand.
CTAGCTCTTGAAGTTGATCTCTCATCTTAGAGATCTTCATGAAGTAGGGAGATATTCCTTCCTTTGATATCTTCATCTTGTACAATTCATTTCTTAGAGATATCACTTCTCCAGCTGTGGTTACCGAGAATAGCTCTACTAGCTTATCATAGATTTCTTTTGATTCTTCAAATTTGGAGACATAAGGAATGAGAGAGTCCTTGATAGATTCTATTAGAATATTTTGAGCTCTTGTCTCATCCTTATTATACTTGGTTAAGGCTTGAGTTTGTTCGTTAGCAGGAATAGTAACATTCCCTTTGATGTGTTCTAAGAGTTCATTCTCCTTGAGAAGTAAATCAATCCTCTTCTTCCATGCAAGAAAGTTATTGGTACCTACCAATTTGTTGCTTTCCTTGGAAAAAGACATTGATGTATATTCAGAAGGGGACATATACTTACTTGATATATTTTTAGATGTAGTGGATTTTTTTTTCTCCTTGAAGACTTGATGACTTACCTTCCTAGGATCATGATGTTCTTCAAGCTGCCTTCTTCAAGTGGACTTACTTGATGATGATATTTGCTTGATGACTTGTAGATGATGTAGGTCCCTCTTTGATCTTGTTTTCTTTGTGGGTGCCTTTATGTAAGTCTCTTCTTTTTGCTTTGTAGTCTTCCTTGATGAATGATAGATGGTAGACCTTCTTGTCCTTTAAGAGATTGAGACTTCCTGGCTAGATGCTTCAAATTTTGTAGATGTTCTTTCTTGATGAGTGTTCTTGAGATGTCTTTTCCTTGACATGTCACCTTACCTCTAATACCATGTTGAAGAATCAAGGGTAATTAGGTGTAGTGTGATTCTTCTTGACTTGATAACAATTTGTGGAGTCTTTTAACTTTTCTTGTTAGCATAATCTTCTTCTTTTTCTTAGTAATGCATGTGTGTGTACTTCATCAAACTGATATAAAAAACATAAGAACTAGAACAAAAGATGTTGGCTCTCTGTCAGGGCCAAAACCTCTCTTCTCTTGACAAGAAAACCCTTTAGTAAGTTTCTCTTATTGAAGCTTCTTATTGACCAATGCCAAACCCTAGACCCTTGACAAGAATATCCTCCAAGCACAAGTCAAGCCCTTTCAAGATTACTTCTTGCAACACTTCTTCTAGTTCTTTGTCTTTCTTCCTTCGGCACTTCTTCCAGCAACTGTACAGACCTTCAATTGTATTCTTTAGAGTGACCCTTGATCTTTTCTTCCTTTGCTTGTGATGGAGCCTTTCAAACTTAAGGAGATGATCATGTTTCCTCCCAACCAAGCCTCCTTCTCTTTCACAAATATTGCAAACTTAGAGCAACAGTACTGCAACTCTAGTTCTTCATACGTGTGAGGGAATACCCTCTCAAGAATTATATTGGACTTCTCCTTCTCCCTTCACTTGTATAACTTTCTTCCACGCTTGAGAGAGACCCTTATAGGTCTAACGATCTAGCCCAACCAATGAGATTATATGAATTTTATAGTGGTGCCGCTCTGACCGTAGGTAGGGCTTCCTTTCTTCACACGTGTCACTGTAACAACACTTTAATACTTCGGTTTTTCTTCCTCCTTTCTTCGCTACCTTGGAGAACCCTTTACTTGTCCTCTTATTACCCTTTTACTTGTCCTCTTATTACCCTTTTACTTGCCTCTCACCTTCGCCGATTTCAAAGGTTATGTCATCACGTTATAGTGGAGTGGACAACCTCTATATATAGAGGATTGTCCCTCCTTTTAGGCTGACTAGAAGGCTGACATGCTATCTTTAGGCTGACATAAATTTGTTCCATCGTTTTGCTTCATTTGGAGGACGTTGTTGCATGAAGGACTTGGACTTTGCTTGGAGGTATTCTCTTGACTCTAATACATAAATATACATGGTGTAGCATACCCTTAAGATCTTCAACATTTTCTTTTGACTCATTGACTCACCTATAACACTCTAATATGTGCTAGACCTATTTCAATGAGCAAGAAACTCATTGACATATATTACAAAAATAATATTTCTTTTCTTGAATAAATACAAATATCAAAAGTATAGTTATGAAGGCTGAACCTAGTTACGTTTCCTTCAACACTACCTATGCAAATGAAGTGATAATCTGTCAAGGAAAAAGAGTATCATGATGCCTTAGCTAATAAGTATAATCACAACACATAAAGTCTTTACTTGACATGTCATGGAGGATTCAATTATTTCTCCTTTATCAGATCACATGACGAGTGGCAAGGATTGTATATAAAGCACGCTACAAGATAATGCAGACAAATTTACTAACCAAACACACCAAATTTATCCCAACCATGTCAGACATGAAATTCATAGCTTAAATGGCACCACCAATTCAATACATACAAGATTACAACTTCAAGCAATGTCCAAACTCAAAAGAACAAATGGAAACATACAGGGAATAATTGATCTATTTTTAGAACAAATATATGTGGATAGAATAGGAAGCAACTTTAACCTTGGTACAATAGAAAAAAAATGCTTAGACATATGGGATAGGCACCCTTCACAATAAATATTTTAAGAAACAAAATTACTCCTAACTTTACTGCTAGAGGTGAAGGATTTTGTAGCTTGGCACTAAAATGAATTATTTGACAAACCATTCATGTACCATCCATTTGTGAATGAAAGACAAAGCTCGAAAAAAATGTTGTGATGTCCCTGATCCAAATCAAATTTCTCAGTTAGAATAGAGAATATTGTACAAGTATTAGAAGTTGGATATAAAAACATAAGGATTACATGCTATATAATTAAAGTGGAGGAAAACCATAATATATTGTAACAACTATTTAAAAGTTCTTGATATTGTCAACAATGGGTAGCTAGGTTAGGGAAAGTGAGTAACTAATATAGCCCTAGTAGGGTTCAAGTCGTACCAAGTGACACAAGATGTAGGACAAATTAGCCTCACTATGATAAGAATATAACCCAATTCAATTCTTAAAGATGCTCTTGATATTATATTTAGAGAAGAATAGTGGTATTGATTAAACCAAAAAAAAATCCTAAAATAATACTAATAGGAAGGTAATTTTGCAATAATTATTTATCATGGCATAGGACTGACATGATTATGAAAGTTCATTATTAAGGCGGCATTATCATGCCTCTTAAAGTTACTAGTGGAATACCATGCGAAGCCCCTAGTGAAGATTTATTGCAATCGAGATAAAACTATCTAGTGGCATAAAAAACAATGCATACATATGTTATTCATCATTGATACGAACAATTAAAATAACAAAACACATGTTGCATGACTTACCAGAATGTAGGTACAAGTATCCAAAACAATTAGAAGTTTTGCCAAAATTTACAAGAAACAGTAGGTTGAGAGTGGCAATAACATATATTAAACATATTAAAATTACATCAAAAAATTTACACATGAAATTTTAAAAATTGAAATTGGGCATAATTGATTAATATGGTGACTTAAAATATTTATCCTTTTAAGCCTCTAGTAGTGATCATGTGTCGAATCCTTGTAAATTTATTCACACCCCTAGGTCCATGTTCATATATACATAAATTGAGTTTGTGTGACATTAAATCAATCCTGTATATATCTAATGCCATTGTGTGTTTTTTAAATTTGACCAACAACTTCATGCCATAACTTGTGTATCTATAGATGTAGGAACCACCAATAGTTTCATAAACCATGAGATGCAATATTTTCTTAATTTATTGTTCCAACACAATCTCAATTGTTCCACCCTAAGAGTGGTAACTACATGGTCCCTACATTGTTTTAGATGGTAACCACTGTATATTTCTCATGTGAATGCACTAGATTGTTCCAACTAACCTTAGACTTTCAAAGTCTTTGATATTGTGAGTTTGTTGTTGTTGATGATCCTAAAATGCTATACCAATCAATAACAATAATGTAAGCTAGATATAAACTTTTAAGACATGAATTAGAGTTGTTATATTTGTACTAGTGTAGAAAAATCCATGTTTATTCAATTAAGTACAAAAGCAACTTATATTTTGAATGTGAACAATTCTAAATAGCTAATAAGGGTGAACACTCTTAATTCATATACCCTTGATTTTTTTTTTTCAAATTGCGCTATTATCACACAAACACTCACTTATTGAGATAAAGTCTCAAAAAGCTCAAGCAATGCTTTGATGTACCTAAAAGGGAGGCCAATATCACACGACCATCCCTCTTCTACACTCTTTTTTGGCTTTCCTCTAGCTCAAAGGAGGCTTCCCTAGGATATGATTGCTAGAACTTATGAAAGAAAGTCCAAGATGAAGTGAAGGGATGGTATGAGCAAAACATATTTTATCCGTTATGAAAATAAAGTGGATGGAAAGACAAGAGGCTAGTGTCTTTCCACTGCACTCATATGGGTGACTATCCTAATGATTAAAAGAATATAATATGGTTGAAACACTCGAAGCTACATTGAAATTTTTCTTGTTGTGGCAAATTGTAGAAATATGGCTAGGGACATTACTATAACAAACAACATCAAACACTTATGAAGATTATAATTTTCTAAAATGAAATGTATATGTATTTAACTAAATACCGAGAAATAGTGCAACATAGCCAACTTTCCGACGATTACATTATAGAATATGGAGAGAGCCTACCAAATTCTTACTTTGTAAACATATGTCTAGCAATAAGAAAGTGAGCATTAGGATCTAGTAGACACCTCATCAACAAAGCAATTTTATTGATCCTCATAAAGCATCCAATAGCTATTAAACTAAGCTTCAAGCAATTTCTCCCCCAATCCAGCCACACAAATGAAGGAGAGTGATACTCTTTAAATAGAATCTAGTGGCCATTTCCTTTTACAATAAATTCTGATTTGTTTTCCTATATCCAATAGTTGTCTAAGGTTAAAAGAGATATATGCTAGTGGAAATTCATATTCCCATGAATATTTGCAATGCATATTCACAGTGGTAAACATCCAAACAAGTAATAAGTATCATGTCATATTATTTTAACATCAATAAACAATCGACACCAATATTTATATGCTCCACTTACAACCACGATAAATTACATACGAATACTACCTACAACAGAATTGCTGATTTCAACACTCTTCATCATGCTTAAAGAGAATTTGGAGTTTGTTAAGTTGGTCAGCATGAATCATAACAAAACATCATTATCTCAAGGAATTATCAACTTCTTGAGGTGTTTGACATGGCAGAACAAATGCCTTGTCATCGTCAAATGTCAACAAGACTTATTTAACTTTGAACTTCTTGAGGTGTTTGACATGGCAGAACAAACGCCTTGTCATCGTCAAATGTCAACAAGACTTATTTAACTTTGAAACTGGTAATCCAGGAAAGAAGATGAAACCACCAAAAACTGAGAATAAATGGTTTGTGGATAAATGTTGTGAAGTAGTTCACATACACTTTTTCAAAAAGACTATCTAAACAAGGATATTTCTTATTCAGTAGTTTGCAACGAATATATCACATGATTTAATTACAAACGTTATTTTATCTGGAAAATAGAGCCTGCAACATAGTTGGATTGACCATGCCAACAATCAACTCTCACTACACGTCCCTTTTGCTAGCAGATTTGCAATGTCTTCCTAGATATGCTACCTACTCAAATGAAGTGATGGACTCTTGAGGAAAAAGAGTATGATGAGGCATCGACTAACAAGTATAATCACAACATATAAAATCTTGCCTTGACATGTCAGGAAGGATTCAATTATTTCTCCTTTGTCAAAACACATGGCAAGAGTGGCAAAGATTGTATATAAAGCACACAAAAAGATAATGCATGCGAATTTACTAACCAAACACACCAGATTTATACCAGCCATGTCACATGAAATTCACAGCGTGGCACCACAGCTTCAATGCATACAAGTATTACAACTTCAGGAATGGACCAAACTCAAAACAACAAATAGAAAGACACAAATAATAATTAATCTGCTTTTTAGAACAAATATATGTAGATAAAATATCCACAATATGTGTTGCGGAGAAGCAACTTTAATCCTGGTACAATGGAAAAAATTGAACATATGGGATAGGCACCCTTCACAATAAATATTTTAAAAAACACAATTACTCCTGCCTTTCCTGCTAGAGGCGAAAGATTATGTAGCTTGGTAGAATTATTTTAGAAACTATTCATGTATCATCCACCTGTGAATGGAAGACAAAGCTCGGAAAAGATGTTGTGATGTCCCTGTTCCAAATCAACTTTCTCAATTAGACTAGGGAAAATTCTATAAGTAGCAAAAGATGGATATAAAAACGTAAGAATTACATGCTATATACTTAATGAAAACAATAATATATTGTCACTCTTATTTAAAAGCTCTTAACATTGTCAACATTGGTGAGCAGGGTTACGGAAAGTGGGTAGCTAATATAGCCCCAACAGGTTTCAAGTCCTACCAAGTGACACAAGATGTAGGACGAGTTAGCCTGACCGTGATAAGAAGAATCCAATCCATAAAAATGCTCTTGATATTATATTTAGAAAAGAACAGTGGCATTGATTAAAAAAAAAAAAAAATTCCTAAAATAATACTTATAGGAATGCGATATTGCAGCAACTATTTATTATGGCATAGGATTCCCGTGATTCTAAAAGTTCATTATTAAGGGAGCACTACTATGCCTCTAAATGTTACTAGTGGAATACTATGTGAAGTCCCCACTAAAGATTTACAGAAATCGAGATAAAGCTATCTAGTGACATCAAGAACAAGGCATACATATGCTATTCATTATTGATACAAACAATTAAAACCACAAAACAATTGTTGCATGAGTTGCTAAAATGTGGGTACAAGTATTGAAAGTAGTTAGAAGCTTTGCCCAAATTTGCAGGAAACAATAGGTTGGTAATGGCAATAATATATATTAAAAATATACAAAATACACCAAAAAAATTACATAGGAAATTTTAAAAATTGAAATTGAGCATAATTGCTTAATTTCACGTCTTAAATATTTATCCTTTTAAGCCTCTTATAGTGGTCATGTGTCCAATTCTTGTAAATTTGTTCACACCCCTAGGTCCATGTTCATATATACATAAATTGAGTTTGTGTGGCATTAAACCAATCCTTTTTATATCCAATGCTATGGAATGTTTTTTAAATTTGACCTACAACTTCATCCTAATATATGGGTTTCTTAAGGAAACTTGTGTATCTATAGATGTAGGAACCACCAATAGTTTCATAAACCATGAGATTCAATCTTTTCTTAATTCATTGTTCCAACACAATCTCAATCATTCCACCCAAGAGAACTACATGGTCTTTGCATTGTTTTAGATGGTAACCACTGCATATCTCTCATGTAAATGCACTGGATCGTTCCAACTAACATCAAGCTTTCAAAGTCTTTGATATTGTGAGGCACCTCTAAAACTAGTCAAGAGTAACTACCTCCTTAAATGTGCAATTAGCTTCCAAGGTAAACATTGAACAATATCGATCAACCCAACATGATCAAACCAACACAAGCTTGAATAATCAAAGCGACTTAGGTAACATAAAACCCACACTTACCAAGATGCCATCACACATTGTTTGTATGAGATATAAAAGAAGCCATCATATGGATGAGGCAGCCCCATCAATATGACATCACCTCCATATGCTTGTGGGCTCAACACATGCAAGCAGCTAAATCATGTGAAATAATCCACTACGTGAATGGAGTGAGGGGGGTGGCCCCATTACAATCTTTCACATGATGTCACCTCATCAAACAAAAAGGTTGGCTTCATGTATAACCATCCTCGCATATTTGATATGGAGATGGTGGATAACCCACATCCACATAATAAGTAACACTCCCTCTGTTGAAAAATGTAACTAGTATCAGTTTTCATAATTGTATTCTTGTCATGATGTAATGTATTTTCCAAAAGAATGAAAAATAAATTTTATTATAAAAGAAATTGACTTGTTAAAGCATGGGTTTCATGCTTCGGTGAAGGGTTCTTAGGTCAAAGCCTCCATTGTAGGCTTGTAGGGTTTATATCTAGTGTCCTTGTCCATCTCATATTGTAAAAGACCCTTCTTGCGCTTTGTCAATAAAAAAGAAATTTATTTATATGTAAAATAGGTCATTTAGGCCTCCTCCACCGAGTCAGCCTCAACTTGGGCATGTCAGCCTAATTAGAGAGGCAGAAACCATTATAAAAGGGCAACAACTCAACTCATTTGGAACACATCCACAACAAGTTCATCTACAATTCTTGGAGGCAAAAAAAGGGTATGAAATTCAAGGAAGAGGAAGGAAACCCTAGCGAAGGAGAAGGAAGTCTCTGTCAAGCATAAGAAGTTGAATTTTCTCTCTCCTTGTCTCCCACGTGTGAAGTTGCTGGGTTGTTGGAAGGGCTGAAATTGCAGTAATGTAGCTGGGCCAAAATCCTGAAGTTGCTGGGGGTCGAAATTTTGGATTGTCACTGGGCTGAAGCTGTTGGACAAGAAGAGACTACTGGAGTTTGTTGAATCATCTTGAAAGGCTGACTTGGTGGAGGAGGAAGGTCTTTTTGTCAGGTCTAATGTCTTGCTCTATCTCAATTTGGTTAGTGGAAGAGTTTGACTGGGTGTTCCCCTATAGAGTGGTTTTAACCCTGGTTGAGTGCCTACATTTGGTGTCGTTGATCTTCATGTTTTGATTTGATGAAACAAAGATAAAAGAAGAACATAAGGAGAAGATAATAAGACTACAAGAATATCACAATTAATTATCAATATAAGAAAATCTTTCTGCCTTTCTGATTTTCTAACATGGTATCAGAGCTAAGGTGAAGAAGGAAGGAAAAGGCAGCTTGAAGGTCAGTTAAAAGTAGAATTAAGGAGGAAGGAACAAAAGGAGGTCTTTAAGGAAAGGATCATATAAGAAGAGAAACCTACTATCTATAGAGACTATGACAACACCAATGAAGACATAAAACAAGCTAGAAGGAGCTTCCAACTACAAGGCATGGAAGAAGAGGATAGATCTTATTGTCGCTAAACATAAAGTTTTGGATCTTGTTCAAGGAAAAGTTAAGAAACCTACAAATGATGCAGGAAAGGAGAAATTCAAGGAAACCGACATCTTGGCCATAAATCTAATAGTAGATGGAGTGAAGGACAATCTAATCCCATATATATCCAACACAGACTTTGCATAAGAAATGTAAGAAGCCTTCTCCAAGTTGTTTACCAACAAGAACATTGGTCAGATAGCTAGTCTCAAGAATGAACTAAGAATAATGAAGATGAACTAATTCTATAAAGGAGGAGCCCTAAACATTGGATGCCTAAAATAAAAATCCTAATGGGTGCCATAAATAAAATAATAATGAGAGTCTCACAAAAATAATTTTATTGATGGTAAAATGAGCCTATATAATAATGAAATTGACACCAGCTTGTAGAGGATATTTTTCCCCTTCTAACGAGCTATTATACGCCTCCTAACTCCTAGAATGTGAGAAAATGATATTTCAAGTTTAAATAATATATTTTTTATGCAAGCCAACCTAAGTTGACATATGTAAGTCGGCTCCATGGCCAACAGACATGTCTCTTCACCATATGCTCAAACAAGTATAAATACAAGTTAAGGCTCCTCATTTCAGGCAGAATTTTTGGTGAAGATTTCAGAGGCAAAGTGAAGAAGAAAGAAGAACTGAAGCCGAGGAAGATATTAAAAAAAATTACTGTTTGGGTAAAATTCTATTGGTCTAATATTATGGTTTTTGGCATACATTTCAGAATTTTTTGGAGCAGAGTTCTTCACCTCTTTTGGAGCAGATCTCAAAACATTTAGAAGATAATAACTCGGCCCTACCACAGGCATGTATTCGGCCAGCAACTCAGCCCTAACTCAGAGCAAAAATCAGCCTATTACAGGCCTACATTTCGGCCCTTTTCAGTTGCAGATTCAGCCTTCAAAGAATAGACTTTGACCACTTGTTGCAGACCTCCTTGTGGACACTTTTTGCAGACCTGTGGCACTGTAATTGCAGACAACAACCTGTGATAGTTAGTCACCTGTAGCTGCGTTTTTAGACAGAACAATGGTGGATTTTGTGCAGACCTGTGGTAATTAAGTGGTTTTTCTTTGGAGGATCTGTTAAAGATCAAAGGGCTACTTATGTTGATCGGACTGCTGAACTTGGATAATAAAAGAGCTCGGATCTGTCTACAAAATAGCTCAGATCTGTGGGAAGGTTTTCTGAGCTCGGATCTGTTATAAGAGAAATCACGGAACCTGTTGCAAGCTCAGATTTATGACATCATTTCAATTTGTGACTTGTGGAACTGTGCTAGACTTGTGATTGTTAAAGCTTAGATCTGCTTATCTTGAGAAGACACAAGGTTTTGATTATGATCTTGTGAGCAGGTCCGATGAGTTAAGACTAAAGAATCTTGAAGAGCACCTTGTAAAAGCAGTGTATTGAAGACCATTATAGATTTGTTAATTGGAAAAATCTGTTGGGCATTTTGGGCGGCCTTGTCAAGCTTGGATAGACAGAGTTTGCTAGAGTCTCTTCCTGTGCATGGAATAAGGCCAAATTGAAGCCTTTGAAGAATTGTTTAAAAGGCCTTGTTGAATCACATTGAAGATCTAAGATGGGAGAACCTTGAAGCAGCTTGTGGAGAATTATCTTGAAGAAGACCACTTGCATCTTGAAAGTTTCTCGAAGATTTGTTAAGTCACAATTGAAGGCTTGTAGAAGCTTTTTTGGAGACACTTTGTCAAGAAGTTTTGAGTTGCTAGAGTACCCTTGAAGATTTTATCAAAAATCCTTGAAGACATTTGAAGATGCACTATTGAAGCCCATATTGAATAGATTTCTTGGGTAAATATGAAGAGTCTTGGAGACACCTTCTGTGGATGCTAAAGTTGTCATCGATGAATGAAGATTTATTGAAGATTGATTGAGAGCATTATTGAAGATATTGTTAGGCTGGTTGGGAGTCGTGAAGAATTACTAAACTTATCTTGAAGAATTGAAGTTGTGGGTTGGAGACCTAGAGGATAGGAGTCCTCAAGAAGACCATGTTGGTGCCTGTACCAAAGATAGGCTTGGAGCCCTAGAGATTGGAGCCTCAAAGTGACAAGGTTGGAGCCTTGGAAGATAGGGTTGGAGCCCTAGAGGTTGGAGCATCAAAGTGACAAGGTTGGAGCCTTGGAAGATAAGGTTGGAGCCCTAAGGGTTGGAGCCTCGTGAAGTCCAAGTTGGTGCTTGGCAAAGTACAGGCTGGAGCCTGGGAGATTGAAGATTAGTGTCTTCATCTAGGGTTGGAACGCTAAACTATTATTGTACTTGATTCATTGTAAAGAAGAGGAATTAAGTCCACATTATATATGATTAATAAAATCCTTTATTCTATATTGTTCATTTTGTGTTCTAAACATAAGTGACCTTAACTGGTAAAAATAACAATTGAAAAAAAATATTGATTCACCCCCCTCTCAATATTTCCAACATGAAGAAGTCAAAGAAGAAAGTTTCTAACAAGTTGTATTTTGATAACTTGATGATGATGTAAGTAACATCAAAATGATTAAAGACTTCAAAGGTTTGTGTTTACTTGTATATATACTTGAAAGCTTATTATTGATTGGGGTTGTGATTGTGCAGGATCTCTTCGTAAATAGATTGAACGTTTGAAGCATGCTTGGAGTGGTGGATATATATATCTGATTTAGTTGATAAGGAGAGATGAAGCATCTTGTGGCAACAAGACGCTTGGGAGGACATCTTATCGGCCTATGTGTTAATGTATAGATCCCAAAGTAGCGAGGTTGGCATTGGTCATGGAGCTCTAACCTTGGATATACACCTAGATCCCTGGGTTGGTGTTAGAGCTTAAAAGCCTGATCGTACCTAAAGCTTGAGTACATCTTAGTCCCACCTAATTAGAGTACCCCATTAGGGGAATTTTGAGGTCTAAAATGGGCCTCCTAAGGAAATTATAAAATAATAATGGAAATAATAAAATAATATTAGACTAAATCATTAAATTTTAGAGGGAAAAAAGAAAAAACTATTTTTTCAACTCGTATTTTCAACTTATCTCCCAATGGGTTTACTCAAATTTCGAGTAGCAACACTCGTTGGATGCATAATTTCATTTCTCATCTAAGGAGTACCCATGTTGCATACTTTCGATGGACCCCTCTACACGAAAAATGAGAAATACATGAGAATCGTGATTTGCAATCACGATTTTCCTGTATTTCTCATTTTTCGTGTAGAGGGGTCCATCGAAAGTATGCAAAATGGGTACTCCTTGGACAAGAAATCAAATTTTGCATCCAAAGAGTACTCCCACTCGAAATTTGAGTAAATTCTTAGAAGATAAGTTGAAAATACGAGTTGAAAAAACAGTTTTATTATTTTATTATTTTTTAAACTTTTTACTTTTCTACTCCAAAAATGGTGAATCATCCCCCATGGTTGACATCATCATCTTGAATCTTATTGGTTCTTATAAAGTTTATTTTGGTTGTACATTTTTCTTAGGAGGCCCTTTTAGACCTCAAAATTCCCCTAATGTTGGTCAGGGATCTAATCTGTAGCACTGCATGTGTTGCATAGAGTATATCACTTTGAGATCTTCCATGTACCTTTGTATATATGTAATCATGAATACCTACAAGTATCGATCTTCATAATTGTATTTGAGTCATGATGTAATGTATTTGCCAAAAGAAAGAAAAATAAATTTTATTATAAAAGAAATTGGCTTATTAAAGAATGGATTTCATGCTTCAGTCAATGGTTCTTAGGTCAAAGCCTCCATTGTAGGCTTCTATGGTTTATGTCAAGTGTCCTTGTCCATGTCATAATGTAAAAGACCCTTCTTGGGCTTTGTCAATCAAGAAAGAAATTTATTTTAATGTAAAATAGGTCATTTAGGCCTCCTCCACCAAGTTGGCCTCAACTTGAACAAGTCGGCCTATTTAGAGAGGCAAAAACCAATATAAAAGGGCAGCAACTCGAGTCATTTCGAACACATCCACAACAAGTTCGATCTACAGTTCTTGGAGGTAGAAAAAGGGTGTGAAATTCAAGGAAGAGGAAGGAACCCTAGTGAAGGAGAATGAAGTCTTTGTCAAGCATAAGAAGTCGATTTTTATCTCTCCGTGTCTCACACGTGCAAAGTTGTTGGGTTGCTAGATGGGCCAAAATTGCAACATTGTACCTGGGCCGAAATTCAAAAGTAGTCCGGGGTCGAAATTCTCGATTGTTGCTGAGTTGAAGTTGTTGGACAAGAAGAGACTACTAGAGTTTGTTGAATCATCTTGAAAGGTTGTCTTGGTGGAGGAGGAAGGTCTTTTTGTTAGGTCTAAAGTCTTGGTCTATCTCAATTTGATTAGTGGAAGAGTTTGATTGGGTTTTCCCCTATAGAGTGGTTTTATCCCTAGCTAAGTAACTACATCTGGTGTCATTGATCTTCATGTTTTGATTTGATGATTGCTTGATGAAACAAAGATAAAATAAGAACATAAAGAGAAGATAATAAGACTACAAAATATCACAAGTAATTATCAACATAATAAAATCTTTCTGCCTTTTTTATTTTCTAACACCTTCATGTTTAAAAGGCGGCTCCATGCAATTCATGGATAAAAAAGTAAATGGCTCCTCGCACACCCACTCTCATCTGATGTCACACCTCCATCCAACTGCCAACCAATAAATCTTATGTCGGTAGCATCAACTTGTTTTGGTGAGGTAGCAAGGGAGTTCCATAAATTGATTTCATATGACAATAAATTGAACCATGATTAAAATGGTTGTTGAGTAAACAATAAGGGTTATGTATAGAACTTGTTTTCCAAGGAATGAGGACCCCACAAATTCATTCAACCATTGCTTTGCATATCATTAGGTTGGCTTCATAGAATGGCACCAGGACCCATGGTTTATGTTTCATGTCAATCAAGTCGACCTTATATGAATCAAGTCAATCACAAAAATACAATGTTCGACCGAGTTTCCGGGATGAGGAAATGCGGGAGCGCGGATATGCACAAGGGGTACGTATATAAGCAAGCCCAAATTTTAGGGATTTTTCAGGGAAACGAGGGGAAGTCACAGTGATAAAAATTATAAAATTATAAGTTATTAAATTTTTAATATATAAAAATAAAAAATAAAATCCCAAAAATATGTCAATAACTAAATAGGAAATTTTAATAATTATGAAATGTACATCTAAAGACTAAATATGATCATCATTGCATATTAGACTATTATCATTTATGAATTATCATTTGACATTTCTGCATTGTAAATCTCAAAGTAAATTACTAAATTGAATCCATCATTTGACATTATGCAATGTTCCTTCTAAATTCATCATTTGGCATGATGCAAGGCACATCTAAATTAAATTAATAAATTCATCATTTGACAATTGAAATTATGCAATGCACATCAAATTTTCAAAAACGATAAAAGTAAATTCATCATATGACAATGACATTGACATTATGTTTGAGTCTAAAATAGCCATAAAATACTAAACTAAAAGTAAACATAGAAAGCAATGAAATACTAGTAAATTTCTCAAAAAATACTAAATAATATTAATGAATACTAAGCCTTAAGTTTTAAGTTTTTTATTTTTGTTGTTATTGTTTTATTTTGTTTTTTAAGTTTTAAATTTTTAATATAATATAATTTATTTAAGAAAATAAAGTTTTAACAAGTTTTAAGTTTTAATATTGTTTCATTTTTTAATTTTTTCATATATTTAAATTTGTATTTTTTTAATTTTTAATGTTTTATAAAACTTATTAGACAAAAAAATGGGGGGACGCATATGCATCCCCCCGGCATTCCCCTGGCATCCCCCTTGCGTCCCCTTGATGTCCCCCCATTCCCCCTGCAAAGGAATCGCATTTTTCCACCAGCAAAACACCCCCCCGGGGTTTCCCCAAGTTTCCCCAAAAAGGGGACATGGGGGAAACGTTTCCCCAAGGGTTTCCCCGTCCTTAGAACGTGGAGGAGCGCCAGGGCGTGTCCCCCACCTTAGAGGATGCATCCCCTTGGAACACTGCAATATGAATCAATCCCAAAAATACAGTTTCCCTTCCTCAAAATATGCACCCTTCCCAAGCACATGGGAAAATGGATAAGGGGTATGGCTTCATTAATCTTGAGACCCACAACTTCATATAACAATCAAATTATAGCCCTAGAATGTGCAACCCCCTATCATGGCATGATATCTCATAATTGTGGTGTATGATAATATAACAGTGGTCCCATGTATGATCCCTTAACCAACAACTTGGACTCATAAGGAAAATTACCCCCTTAGATGAATAAAGTGGTATGTAATAAAATAATAAATGTCACCTACACATATGTGTGATTATTCAAAGGGTATACTCCACAAAAATTTCATACCATGGTAATAAAAGTGGTATCTCTGAGTACACCCCATCATAAGCAAAAGTAAGTTGGGACTAGAGGGGAAAAATATGTGTTGCACTCCCCTCATAATGCCAAACATCATCATGAACTAGGATAACACCATGTCACACTTCATTCTTTCGCTATTGTAAGTGTTAGGCTAGGTTAACCATGAACAACATCCACCAACCATAGAGCATCTCACAACCATCAACAAAGCATCAAATGAAAGCATAGATTTCTGACCCCATTGATCCATCATCTAAAGCATGTGTGACCATGAAGACATAACCATGTAATGATCATCAATCAAGTAGAAAATGAATCTCCTCCACCTAGACAACATCTAACAAATGGAAAGTACTATCTCTAAAATCAAGCACAATAGTCCATGATGTAAGGTTGAATTAGCTTCTACCTAAATTCCAATCTTTGGAAGGCTAGAATCATCAAGCCACCCTTCAAATCTATGAATCATGTGATGGAAATCACATGTGCAATCCTTATAAAATATGAGGGATAATAGGAATGATTAATACATTTTTATTTTTATTTTTTATTTTGGCATGAGAAACAACAATTATTCAATTAATGTTTGGCACTTTCTCAGATAATTTTGAGCCTCACAAATAGATAGGTAAGGAGCTTTACAAACTCCCAAAAAAGAGGCACCCAAATCAAGCTCCCAAAGAAGCTCTCAACAAGGAAGAATTTTGTAACAATTCCCAAGTTCTCAAGAGCATGGAAACATTGGATATGGGTTCCCTAACTGTTGGGAAAGGTACTTGTGAAACCATACAAAATACGCTTTGGAATGCTTACGATGGAACACTAAAAAATTTCCTGGGATTCAAAATAGAATGGAAGGATGAACAGTTTTATATATTACATTATGATCACCAACAGTATGTGAAAAATTAATGCAATATTAACCAATTGCAATATCATTGAAATAGATAGGAATAAGTTGGATATCTCATGAAATCAGGGGGCATCCTTTGTAGAATTTCATTTCTAAGATAACAACTTGAATAGGAAGTTGAACTTTACATCCTAGGCTTTAGACATTCATGCATAATACTATGTACATTATGGTTTTGAGAGTATTATTATCGCAAAACATAGCAGGCCTAGTGCAAAGCCTCACTAGGCAACCCAAGTATTATGGCAATAAGAGATCAACCACCATTGTCACATCAGTAACTTTTCTCCAGCTATTTAGTAGTGATATTATCACCACAAGGGAGGATTCCCTACAGAACCAGAAAGGTATTCAATTAAGGAGGGCTCAATGGTGCTGCAAGGAAATGATTGAAGTAAAGGTATCAACAAGGCCTTGAAAGGCTAAGATAAGAGTTGCCTAAAGTTCAAGTACACTTCCCTAAGACCTTTATAATTAAGAAGAGAGTTGTTATAATTTAGGCTTTGTAGGATATGCATATTTATGACACAGGATGTTCTATAAAATAGCCTACAAGGGATAGGATCAACAAAGGACCAATAGGCTATGAAGGAGGCTAGTAAGAGTTAAGTAAACAATAGTTTAGATGGCCAAAAATGCATGGCAACGATAACTTAAATACCGAGATGTCAACCCCAATTTTAGGGTTAAAATATGCAATTAATGCCAGATTTTGCCTTTTATTATTTATCAAATGCAATCACTTCCAAGAGAGCAATAACATATGGACAAAATTCCTATAAAATGCATATTTCAAGCTAACCCTAAGCCTAATTACCATAAAATTAAAGAAGAAAAAAAACTTATAATGATAAATACCTACAAGGCTAATGCCTTTATTTGGTTGGGCAATGGAGTAAATTAAAACAAGGTCAATGATAGGGAGCCTTGGATAAAGAGGATGGAAGAATGGATTTCCTTAGAAACCCTAGCGACTTCTTTAGATGGGAGATTTTAAGGTCAAAGGATGCATGAACCAACTTCATTTTATGAACTCTTGCAAGACAAATTTTACATATTGAAAAGAACCAAGATTTGAAGAAAACATATTGTACCTTTTAAAACAACGCACAAAGAAACCCTAATTTTAAAAATATACTATGCAAAATGGAAGAAGATGACATTAAACATATACAATTCCAACAAGAATCACTTCAATCAATCCCAAAAAGTCTCTCCATGTTAAAATCTCCCTCCCAAGATAATTCACTCCACAAATGACCACATTGTGTCCAAGAACAAAGACGAACCAGATCGCACTCCTTAAGAGAAGAAGAAGATAGTGAATGATGATGATGACTAATGAAAAGTGAATCCCTTCTACTATATGGGGGTAACCAAATAAATTTTTCATAAGTTTACAAGAAAAGCCCTAAAAAATTTTCCTAAAGCGTCAAAGTATGTCAAAGGTCACATGCCGACCTTGAGATAGCTCTGAAAACATTGAAAAAAATGCAAAAATAACCCACACGTGTGGAAATACAGAGTCTCGATCATGACGACATTCTCCAAGAATGACTAATCTCCATCAAGCAAGTGATTAAATGGTCCATGAGTGCTATTCACTCCAAGAAATCATCAAAGTGCATGGGTACATATCCAAAAGGCACCTCCTCCACCATGATGTCATCCACAAAAAGGCTTATGTAACCCTTTTAGGGCACATAAGGATGACATGGCATCATCTAGGGAAAGTGTTGGCATCAAGGCACAATGTGCTAGCCCTCCCAATTCATCTCGGTGACATCCATCCTCATCTAGGCTCTAAAACAAGGCAACGTCCATCCAACAAGGTCAAGGCCAGGTTGGGGACATCCTGGGTCCATCTAGGCACATCATTAAGTAAGAAAACACCCAATCTTTATGGCTCAACATTTTAGCATCTGGAGGTACATCAATAGGTTTGGAACTATGTGGAATCTTCTCAAGGCCTAATGCTCATCTCTAGAGGGGAAACGTTGGGGCTAAAAGGTCACATTTTCTCTCATAATGGGGCAAAATGTCCTTTGGAGTGTGCTGGAGAGAGGCCAAGCCATCCCCCAAGGGATCTTTGTTGTATGTGTTATACCACCTGAGACAAACCTCTCAAAATCAAGTGAGGTCAACACCAATAGAGACACTAAACCATTAAAGCATCACATGGGATCATATCTAATGCTAAGGGCACACAAATAATTCACACAAGACTTACCTTCAAATATCTGACTAGCTTAAGATTTGTAAACAAGTGACCTCACTTATGTTAGGGATGATTAGGTAAGCAACCCTATTAGGTGTTTCTAACCCCAAGGGGAGTACATGTCCTAGGTAGACCCATCAATCCATAGGTCCATGTGACATTGTAGTCATGGAGTGGGAAAGACTTCAAGGAAGATGCCACATCCATGAAACTAGCTAATGGAGGCCCAACATCCCAAGTATAACGATGTAAGGAGGGAACAATCATGTAGGCATGAGTATCGCTTTCCTTAGCTTGCTTTTTCGACCCCTCTGGTGCACCTTCTACTTTAATGATTTATCTTTCTTTGGTAAGTAGCTTAAGAGACCAAGCTTGTTTTTCCAATACCCCTTAAAGATGAAGCAATTTCTCACTCACGAGGTTGGGCCATTCAAGAGTTCCTTTATTTTAGATGAAGCATTGAATGCTTGAGGAACTAAGTGATTCCTAATTACGGTGGCAAAGCTCATTCTAGGCTTTTGCCCACATTCCAAATACGTCCCGAACATCTTTTGTATTTTACATTTTCTTTCTATTGTGGCTTTACATGCTTTTATCATTTATTTAGTTGCATCAACTTTTGGGGCCAAGTTTTTGGGCCCTAGCTCAAGGACGTGGCTATAGGCATAGTTTTAAAAATTGGAACTGAGTTCTGAATTGACTTGCCTATCTAACCAGGATTTGAACCAGAACTGAATCGAACCAGATTTAATGAACTTAATTTGAAAAATATACATAAAAATAATTCATTCTTAATGAAGAAGTTATTTTTTAAGATTTCAAACCATGATTCCAAACCATTATGTTGAAATTTTGTAGCTATGGCCAGTCTTCATGATAAATACGAATGCATACTTCAAGTTAGCCTCAAAAGAAGGAAAAATTGAATTTTGAATCATGAATTTTGCCTCCAAAATGTAAGGTTGGCTCTAAATGATCAAGTTAGCCCCACATGGAGTGAGACCCATTCAAATTCATTAAGATCATGATTTAAAGGCCATTCAACCTCCTCCTCTTTAAATAGTTCAGATCACCATCTTCGATTGGCTCTGTTCACATGTGGGAGACTAAAGAGGATGACCCATTCAAATTCATTAAGATCATGATTTAAAGGCCATTCAACCTCCTCCTCTTAAAATAATTCAGATCACCATCTTTGATTGGCTCTGTTCACACGTGGGAGACTAAAGAGAATGAATTTGAGGCAGAATATGAGGATGAATTTGAGGCCATTCAAATTCATCCTCATATAAGGACGAATCTGAGGCATAAAGAAGGACATTTTTGAGGCAGCGGACCGAAATTTCAGGAGGTCAAAATTTCAAGAGGACGAATTTGTCTCTGTTTGACCAGGGTTTGGTTACTGGTCAGTTTGACTTTGTTTTTTCACTGGGTAATCATATTGTATTTCTTGTTGAAGTGGACAATTTTTCTAAGAAAACGTTGATGGGTTTTTCCCTGGTTAGGATCTCTTTATGATCCTGCTGGCTTTATTGTTTATACTGTTGAGATTTTCTATGTGTAATTGCTTAATGATGAATGTGACACATGAAAAATTAATGAAGTAATCAATGGAAGTAATTATCAGTCTAGAAAATCTTGAAAAATAAACATGGTTTCAGAGTTGTATAGAGCAATCATTAAAGAGGAGCCAAGTATTTGGAAATTCTGCCTTGAAGAAACATTCATCAACTTGACTAAGATCCAGAGGGAGCTTCTGTTTTTTTTAAAATACAACAAAAGATACTTGTTGATATTCATCCATGTAGAATTGCAATTTTAGCAAGCAAAGCCCTGCCAATTAATTAGCAAAGCTTTTTGGTGACTTTAGGAAGAGGGTTGAAGCCCTAAATTCTGGGCCTCAGTCAATCTGTTAGAGAGATCGAAAGGCCTCAGGATGTTACAGGAGGCCAAAAATGTCCTCAGGACTGAGGGCATGAAGCTTAGAAAGGACTTAGAGGTCTCTAACCCTTGAAGTAGAGACGAGATACCTCAGAAGGCTAGCCAAGATGGTCATAGTTTGCTAATTATTTAAAAAATCTTGTTTATTGCAGCTCTATATGCAGAAGGGTAATAAGTTTGTTGAAGATTGCACTACTGCTCCATATGTTGAAGATATTGGTCATACAAGCATCCATTTCAACCACTCAGAACCAAGAATTTATTCGAGTTTGATTGGAGAATGAATTCTGGACTATAGAAAAGACCTTGGGCCGAGTTTTGCAACAAGGAAATGGCCATCAAGGGATGGCTTGTTTGGGACCCAATTTGACAAACTGATAAGGAGTTATGGATCTCAAACATTCCTATGAAATGCTATGGGGAATTATTAATGAACTTGTGCTATTCTAAACGTATGGAGCTAGTTGGTTATGAAGTACACCTTTACAGAAATCTCTTGGAAACCTGAAGTGTGATATGTTGCCTTATTAAAAGTCGAGTACTATGTTGAAGATCAACATTGTCATGATTACAGAAGGGTCAATCTTGTATAAAAGAAGCCTCTGTAAGAGCATTGGAAGACAACCACAAATCGTATCTAATGAAAAGGGGCAGAGTTCAGTTTTGTTGACATGGAAATTGAAAGGGCATTCATAAGTTTACTGTGAAGAGGTCGAGTTCCTCATCATTTTTTGGAGACTGAAATTTTTCTTGTGAAGATCGAGTCACCTTCAAGACCGGAGTTGTCCTCATAAAGGACAAATTCTTGTTGTTGCTACAATGGTTTTGAGGAGGCAGAGTTACCTGATTTGGAAGGACTGAAAGTAATCATTTGAGATTTGCCAAATAGTTTGTACAACTCCAAGGAAAAAACTTGCATATGACAAAGTTTGTTGGACTTGCAAGAGGTGTATATGAAAATTGTAAGTCTAGGGTTTGTAAACTCTAGAAGACTTGAAAGACTTAGATGTGAAATCCCTAGGGTTTGTGGATAATTCCCTATAGCTGGACCTAGATCAATGATTCTGATCAATAAAGAAACCCTGACTCATGCAAGGAAGGAAAAGAAAGCAACATGCTGATAATCAAGACGAGGATGATGAGTTTGCAAGAAGGAAAGGATCGAGAAGGGGATCCCCTACACATACTCTATATCTCTCAATCTTGATTATTATTGTTTTTCTATTGGTTAGCCTCTTGTCTTTGTATCTTTTGTTGGGTTATAATTGTTCTTCCATGGGTCTCCTAGTGAGGATTGCAGGAACATTGTGAAGGTCGACAAGGCTCTGGAAACAAGTGGAGTATTGAAAGAAGGAAGCAAAATTTGTGGCAAGAGGATTCTCCTAGGGTTAGTGATTTGTGGAGAGAGAAATTGCACTGTCATCTATATAATCGTACCTAATGATCGGAAGAGCTCCTAGTTCAGAGGGAGTAAGCAGGCCAACAAATTTGAAGGATGTCATTGTGCCAATAATTATGGAAAGTCAATGACGACTTCAATGTGGATTTACAAGATCAAGAATTTGCTAGATGGAAGCATAGAGAAGTACAAAGCGAGGATTTTCCCAAGAAGAGGGAGAGCACTATGAGCAGACATTTTCTCCAGTTGTTAAAAAGAAGTGTAAAAGAAAAAACCTCTGTACTTTGAGGTACATGAGAGGGGATCTCATGTTTGCAGACTGGAGAAAGCTTTGTACGAACCTGGGGCTTGGTATGGATATCTAAGAAATCTTGGTGGAAGGACTCACTTGTCAGAGGAAGCATCGGTGGCAAGAAGATCTGCTTCCGTGATAGAAGGGAGTTGATCTCTAGGATTGAGATGAAGGATCTTGGTTGGATATATTACTTCTTAGGACTAGAAGTGTGGTAGAAATCAGGTGAGATCTTCCTTGGTCAAAAAGTAGTGTATTATTACAATCCTTTAGAGATTTGGGATGATGGACAACATGTTCATGTTCATGGCCATTCCCATGGTATCCAATCTAATGAAGTTGAGTGGCAGAGGGAGCAGCCTGGATTGTCTCAACAAGATTTGTTTCAGCATTAGAGGGAGCATCCAGTCAGGTTGACTTCAAAGCAGTTGTGGTGATGGATTCAAGCTAGTAAATGTATAGTTGAGCCAAGGCATCTGGCACAACATGTGTTTAGGTACTAGCATGGTACAACTGGATATGGATTGAGATATGTCTCGTACAACTGTGGGGATTCACAAATTCAGATTGGGTTGAGAATGATGATTTAGCCTGGGGGCTGCTATGATGAGCAAGAAACTAACAACATATGAAGCATAGTATATTATAGTTTGGCAAGTTGTGAAGTAACGTGGCTTCAGAAGCTACTCACAGGATTGTCTGATCAAGTGCAGGAAGATGACTATGATGACAGGTCAAAGCACGTGGTATAAAAGGAACAATAAGGCTCCTATGTATTTCTATGGTCGAGCTGGTTGCTGACATTCTCACAAAGTCTCTATCCCTGGATGAAGTTGACATACTTCAGGGACAAGCTTGGAGTGATTGAGAATGCTTCCCTTGGTTGAAGGGAATGTTTATGTTGTAGCATCAAGGGGTAGATAATCTCCCTTAGGCCATGGGTATTGACTGGGAAACCATATAATATGGTTGGGGAGATTGGCCCAGTTAGCATTGAGGCCTCTGCATGTTGCCCTGGTCAGTAGTGGGTTGAGCAAGTACCTTAGAGCATAAGGTAAGTATTTTTACCATTCAATGACATGTGATGGACATGTGGGAACGGTAAATAGGCCTCGTGTTCCACCATGGGTCAGGTGGGTTCCTGACAAGACTCCAAGTGACGACTGGGTAGATTGGTGATCGAAGGGTTTCACCATGGGTCAGTTGGGGTACCTGACATGACTCCAAGTGATGACATGGTAGTTTGGTGACCCTAGGACTAGTGGGTGACTAACTCCTCTATTTGATGTTGATGTGGGGATGCTTTACACATGGTTCTAGTATAGAACATAACGTGGATGGATTCATCAACATAGTTGAGTTCGTTCAACCTTCTCTTGGGATAGAGAAATTTTTTATTCAACATGAGAACATCTGGGAAAGTCATTATGAATACCTCCCTAGCTAAGAGGGAGCGTTGAATTTTTGTAGCTATAGTTGGTCTTCATGATAAATACAAATGTATACTTCAAGTAACTTCAAAAGAAGGAAAAATCAAATTTTGATATATGAATTTTGCCTCCAAAATGTAAGATCCGCTCTTGTTGACACCTAATCCTTATGGATTGGGAAAATATTGTAAGTATTGTGAATATGAGAATAAAGAAGACAAAGAGACACTGGAATATGAATTCCAAGGGTCTCCCTCTCCTTTAATATATTAATGATTTTTCTTAATGGAAAAGAATCAATTCGTGGAGTTAACAATACCTAGCCTGACATGGAATTAGGGCAGGAGATATGAGTTACAAGGATAAATGGGATGTGTGGACTTGTGCTATGATACCATGTTATGTCCCTGATCTGTCCTTTGTCCCTCTGCGAAACTTGGAGTGTCGTTTTGAATGAAGCATCGGTCACTGTGCTTCAATACAACATTGAATGTATTGCTCTCTGTGTTGAATGTATTGAACCTGCGTTGAAACTCCTGTACACTGATGCATTGGTTTAAGAATGTAGGTCCATGCTTTTTGCTACTCGTTGTTGGTATGTCAAAGCATCATGTGCATTAAGTTTTTTGAAGGTTGTGCAATGAATGGAGCATATGGTATCATATTATATGCAATGTCTTGAGCTTTGTGTTGTCTCTCTATTATCTACGCGCACATTGGTCCAGTAATACAAAATGTCTCTATGCGTTGAGTCTTTGCGCAATGAGTGCACTCAATCTCTGCAGTGCGTTGGTTCACTTCGGGCTTTGTACGTTGGTTAAAACTCTGGTATGTGCGGTGAAGCTTTTATATGTCAATTGTTAATGCATTATAAAGTTGTCATTGGTTCTTTGTGTTGAATAATTCATGATATACAATGAACGATATGTGCATACAGGTTTGTTGGTAGTGTTGAAGTCTTCTATGTGTGTTGTATTGGTCATGATTTAATGTATTGAACGCCATTCAAGTCTGAATTGCATTGTAATATGCGTTGGTTGGTTGGGCACGTATTCATATGCCTTGGTTTAAAACATTACAATTACAATTGATTTATATGTGCGTTAAAATGGTTTTGAATTTCGTGTCATATAAGTAAACCATTGATATATGTATTGAACCATTCATATATATGTTGGCACACGCTGGTTATATAATATGTTCGAGAGAGAGAGCCTGGGATATTTTGATTAATTTTTGAAGACATACATGTATAATGGGTCTCTGTTAAGAGATTTTTTTTTATCAAAGATTATTGGTGCAAGAACTTTGTCTATTCAAGGCCCAACCCATAAGTTTTGTAGAGCTCAATTCACTTATCTCCATAGTTGGATTAGTTCTCACTAGCAAAGAGAATACCCTGAATGGTCCATAAAGATAAAGCATACCCTCATTTTCAATGAATTGTGGAAAGGAGTTTGTGAAGGAGAAGATTGCAATCCTCTGGAAAAACCCACATCTGACAAAGATCTCGCCATATGGGAGAGCAAGAACAACAAGGCCTCTGCCTTTATTGCAGCATCAGTAAATGAAGAGGTGAGTCATCACATTGCACCATTTACAAATGTTTTTGTTGCTTAAAATACGCTGAAAGATTTATATGACTCACACTCAAAGCTTGAAGTAGTCCAATTAATGATCAAACTCTTCAATCTTCAATTGAAAGATTATGATCCCCTTGCCCTAGCCTCTAAAATCAGAGCTATTTTGCATGATGTAGAAGCCATCGGTGTTAAAATGGATGTTCCTCTCACAATCGTCATCAAGGCACTATATGCCACATATTCTCATTAGCTTGAATCATTACAAGCTAGTGGTGAACTTAAAGAGATTACCTTTGACTCCCTTGTGAAGAAATTTGCAGAAACTTAGAAAGAGAGAAAGCTTGTGGAAAGAGGAAGACAACAACTGCTCAGTCTTCTAAAGAAGTTGTGTGTCTTTCACAGAAAGAGAAGAATCAAGCACATGATTCTTCTAGAGGAAGAGGTGGCAGAAGAGGATGTGGAAAGAAAAATAATAGAGACAGGGTGGGCAAACATTACCAAGGAGGAAGACCTGATCTCCATTGTATACACTGCAATAGAAATGGACATGATGCTTCCACATGCAAGCTCTCTTGAGACAAAATCAGACAAGAAAGAAATGAAGAGAAAGGAAAATCAGTAGATCTAGGGGAAGGTAAAGCACACGAATCTGTTCATTATATTGTGGCACTTTACAATATTGCAGTAATTAAAGACTTGTTTAATGCTTCACTTACTTTGTGGAAATATGCATGGTTGCTTGATTCAGGAGCAACCTGCCACATGACCTTTCAGAGGGACTTCTTTGAAGAATTCAGTGACAATGTAGATGGAGCAGCCTACTTTGTAGATAAAACAAAACTCAAGCCATCCAGACTAGGCACCATTAGGCTCAAATTGCCTCGACTCCTTGACTTTCTTCTACATGATGTTCTCTACCTCCCAGAGTCGCAGAGAAACTTGTTGTCCTTGGTTCACATCTGCCACAAAGGGCACTCCATTCACATGTTTGATGGAAAGGTTGAGGTGAGAAAAGCATCAGACAACTCACTTGTCATCACTGGGACATAAGAAGAAAGAATCTTGAAGCTGCAAGGAACCTCTGTTGGTGCACAAAACTTTGCATACATTTCTTTATGAAGGTACACTACCATCAAGTCTCTTATTGCATGATAGATTTGGACATCTGAACTATCATTTCATTTATTGAAGAGAAATAGTGTTAATGGTTTTCCCACCAGAAACTTAAGCAATGTGATGCTTGTATCTTAGGAAAACACAACAAACAGTCATTTCATTATTCTCATTCCAGAGCACATAGGAAGCTTGAATTGATTCATTTTGACTTGTGTGGCCCTGTTGACCATGTACATTTCAATAGTGCCAAGAAGCAGAGTACACATCATTGGACAAAAAAATTTAAGTCATTGTCATCATTGTAAACCCAAATTCTGCAAAATTATTGTAAAAATGATTCTAGTATGACTATGAAGCCATGTAAAAAACACCTAGGTAAGCCTTTGATTCTTAACAAAGGATTTCACTCTAGGGAGTTTTTAAACCTCCCTAAATGATTTGTGTTTCTAAAAACGAAGAATTAGTAAAGTTTTTCTCCCAAGCATTCCCCATAGCTAGAGTGGAATTCTTTGATAAGGTCTTAGGTGAGTCCTAGTGTTATTGAGTCAATGTATTTTCATCATACTAGATCATGTGTCTTGCTTCGCAGAATTTGGTTGAGTCTAAAGAGGTCATGTCTATTGTAAATTCCCCTTCTATGGGTGATTATTGTAATATCTTGATGTAAAAAATATTTTGGTGAATGGTTACTCATAATTAGACACCATTGCAAAAAATATTTTACAAGGTGGAAAAAATACGTGTAATCCCCTCTTAAGCTTTTTATTTTTATTTTCTAGCAAAAATAAAATTAATTAGCCAAAAATTATAAAAGAATAAAAATGAGAGGAAAAATTAATTTCTCTCCAAGATGAAAAATAAATTTTGGACAAAAGTGACCTTCCCAAGGAAGAATAAATTTGAAGGACTCAATTCCAAGGAGGAAAATCCCTCAAAAATTTGTGGTTCTAGAAGAAATTAACTTTCTGGGGTCCTCCATCAAAGGAAAAATCAAACCTTTGGACCATGGCGGTTAGGTCAAGGATCAATTTTCAAGGAAAAGAGGTTGGAATAAATATTTTTTGGACTAGGATCAAGGCCTTCATCAACAAGTTCGAATTTTTCTTCCAAATCAAGGGATATGATTTAATTTTGGCATGGGTCAAGCAACAACTAGCCATTATTATTCTCTGGGATCAAGTCAAACTAATCGTTTTTCCACTTGGAGGGTTCTCACACTCTCATTTTTATATATAAGGAAGCCACTGAGCTCCTCATTGTATCATGTACTGTAAAGAAAAATCTTAAGCAAGTTGTGAGTCAAGCTGCTGGATGTGATTTCTTTTTTGCATTAATAAAATTGAAGACTTTGGGGGTATATCTTGCGATGGTGTTCCTTTTATGCTTCCTGTGGTAATGTTGTTCTGAATTGTGCTTTAATGCTCCACTGAATAATATTGTCAAGTTATTATTTCATTTGCTAGTAGTTGGATTATCTATTTGCATAGGCATTTTGCATTAGGTATTGGGTTTAGAAAAGCATTCTAGCTCACTCAATCTAGCAGGTATCCCTAGATCTTTAGGGTTTTAACGTGTATCGAGCCCCTTATGATCTAATAACATTATTTCAAGTGTGTAGAGATAATTTGATATTGAAAATCTTGGGTGTGAAGGTAAGTCTTCGGTTGGACCACCCAAGTTCCAATTCTTGAGACGAGGTTTTTGTTGGAAATATGGGGGGGTGAATCCATATTTCCTACAATCAACACTTCTAATCCTTTTTCAAAGCGTTAGTTAATCTTCAATTATTATTATTATTGTTCTCTTCAGATAATCATAAACATATAGCAACAATAGACAACACCATACAACAATGCGAAAGATAAAATAGTAGACATTGAGATTTTTAGGTGGAAAACGCCCTCTAGGTAAAAAACCACAAACACTTCTTAGTAATTGTCTTCTACTCTCTTCAAAAGAAAAATTAATAACATCAAGATTTCAGCTACAACATGTATGATACGACTACACCCTAATACCTATTGCAACAAAAAGGACACCCCAGCGCCTTGTGAGTCAAGCCGCAACCTGACAAGTGGCCCAACACTCTATTTACCAGTTGTTGTCGAAAGGATGCCTTGATGCCTTGTAATTTATCAAACACCACTAAAAGGATGCCACAAGACCCTGTGCAGGTCACGACCTGCCCTAGCACCACCCTGCCACACTAAAGAGTTCTTAGGCCACAACCTAAAGGTTTCTCCAATAACCTGCCTAGCACCACCCTACCACCCTAAAGATCTAGCGGACCACGTTTCACAATTTTTGGAGTGGGTCCACTTGTGCTATAAATTAATAGAAGAATGTTGTAAAGAATATACTGCTATAACCTATCAAATCCTGGTAGCCACTGACCACACTGCACAATACTATCCAAACTGATCACTGCACAAAGCCACTCATCAAGCCTTCACTGTTGACACTATAAAGTCAACTAACCATTGCACAAGCTGACCACTGTACAACCTGTAATCACTGATCACTGCCACTACTCAACTACACATCATTGTCACTGCTCAACTACACATGAATAGTGGAGCATTCATGAGCTAACAAACTAGCTACCAACTACACATCACTGTGTTGCACTGCTCATGAATGAATAAACATCTAAGTTCATATGCAGGTAACCACATCACTAACCCAAACTGCCTATACTGCAGCAAATGCTAAACCCAAATATTTGATAATGGCATACACAGAGATGCCTCGGGTCACCCTTATGACCTGCTACCAATGCTCTCAAACTTTGCCCACAGAGAGCTACTAGCGTATGTCTTCTTACTATTGATCACAAGTCATACAATGCTATCCACTTTTCTCGTCAATAAGCTTTAGATTCCTGCGTTGTCCCTTTCTTCATTGTCTTTCATAAAGCCAAATTCTATTTTAGAAGTGAGCTAGATAATTCGTTGAAGAGCAATATGTTGAAGGTAAGATAAAAGCTTTGTTTATAATTGTTTTGGAGGGATGCTAGATATATTCAAAGCCCTATCTTTATTGTTGAATTTAATTTTTTTATTATTTAATTAATTTACCTTTGGAGTTTAGTGATTAAATTGTTTTCAATTTCTATTTTAAGACGATTTGTTTTAATAAAGATTCCTTAATTTTGAGGGCTATATACTTTTGTTTATGGATAGAAGAGGGCTTCAACAGATTGCTATTTGGGAAGATTTCTTATGCTTTTTATTTCAAATGTTGGAGGAGTATTAGGAGGAAACCCCTTTGGGGTTTTTGCTTGAACCTTAAGAGTTTGAATTTTTAAGCCCTTGTCACAATTGTTGAAGGAAATGTAACTAGGTTCGGTCTTCATAAATGTACTTTTGATATTTGTATTTATTCAAGAAAAGAAATATTATTTTTATAATATATGTCAATGAGTTTATTGCTCATTGAAATAGGTCTAGCACATGTTAAAGTGCTATAGGTGAGTCAAATAGTCAAAAGAAAATGTTGAAGACCTTAAGGGCATGTTGCACCTTGTATATGTTTGTATAAAAGTACAATTATGAAGACCGAACCTTGTTACATTCTTCAACACTCCCTCTTAACTTGGGAGGTATTCATATTTACATATAATCATAGAGATACATGGAAGATATTAAAACACATCATATATGAAGAAATTTAGGCACCGCAATGCCATGGACTAGATTCCTGCGCAGAGCAATCTATCCATTGATTTCTCAACAATTTAGGCACTGCCATGCCATAGACTTGACTCCTGAACAGGGCAATCTATCTGCGTGGGACTAAGATGGACTCAAGCTTTCAGCGTCTCTAGGTATCATCAGGCTTGCTTGCTAACCATCAACCCAAAGATTCAGGTGTGTGTCAAAGCTCAATGACCAACGCCACCTTTCTTACTTCGGGAACTAGACATCAACACATAGTGTTGGCCAGATGTCCTCCTAGGCAATGCTTCACTCACAAAGCCTCAACAACCCTTGATCCAGCAGATCGAGAACAACAAATCTCTCTCAGTCAAAATGATTGGTAACCAGCATGCTATCAAAACCTCCGAGAGATTTACCTGTACAAACACAACCCCAATCAATCATATACTTTCACATATTCATAAAAAACACAAACCTTCAGGGTCTTTCAGAGAACAAATGTTGATTCTCAACACAGTAGGACTATTAACCGAATTTTCGACAAAAGATTCATTAATCATACACTTTCCTTTCCTACTTCACATGCAGCGACATATCCTTCAAAATTCATTCTCCAATCAAAATTATGCTCTCCCTCTCAACCAGGGAGATTTCCTTTATCCAGGCTCCCTCTTAACTCAGGGAGATTTCTTTTATCCAGACTCCCTCTTAACTCAAGGAGACCAGCTTCTTCTTTTCGTCATCAAAGAATCTGTCGCGGCTTCCAACCATCTCATTAGAGTTATCATTACCATCACTATTAACATCACGCTTATCACATCAACGAACATCTTCACCATCTTGAAGATTGTGTACCTGCACAACTTAGATAGCAAGTACAACCAAATCTATAGAAGCATGAGTTAGCCATCTTATAATAATGGAAACATTTACAAACATAATCACCAAGAGACTATACTTCAATACTTCAACTTCTTGCCCAAGTTTTGTTACAAACCCTAAATCCATAGTTCTAAAAACGGAACCAGTGACCAGACTAGTCCACTTAATAAACCAGGTTTCAAATCGGAAGGGACAAACCGGGACTGGTTAGATCTCAAAGAACAGGTCTTTAAAAAAATACATGAAATAATTAGTTTTAATAAAAAAACTATTTCTAAGATTTAAAACCATGATTCCAAACCAATAGAGACAAAATATGCAATGTTTTCTCATCTATATACCATGTAAAGGTGAATATATCAAAATGGCACTGACTGCAATACATATCAGCAACAAAATACATAATTAATGAGGCTCTAAATGGCCTCTCGAGTCTGTAAACAATGCTCTAAGCTATGGGGCCATTGACCTACTACAAGTCTACATATCAGTGATAAACAACATGATCACTCCTCATCATGATCAAACACATCACCACTACTAGACAAGAGATCATCAACATGAGCTACATAAATATTATGTCTCAGAGATTGAGGACTCCTAAAACTCTTCTACAACTTTAGTAGTAGTAGTATTAGAAGCAAAAATAGACATCAAAACTACGAATCACTGATCAACATGGTCACTCATGAAACTTATCATTGATTCAGTGATACTAGAAATGGGACCATCAGCAAGAGATACATAAACGTCATCTAGCTCAAAGTCTTCAGACTTGGATTGCTCAACCTTATAACATGATAGAAATTGAAAAGGTTTAGCAACCCTAACCAATGATTTTGGTTTGAGTGAAGGGTTCATCTCCTCAACCTTATAATGTGGTAGAAAAAGATTAGCATGCCTAACCAGTTGTTTTCCTTTCAGTGAAGGGTACATTCTTGTTAAGGCCATAGTAGAGGAGTTCAACAATCAATACCACCAACATCAACAAAGTTCAACAATCAATGCCACCAACATCAAGGTTCTTAAAGGGCTTCATGCTATTGATCAAATGTCAATCTCATACCCTCACGCGTGATAGAATCAAATGGAAACATTGCAAACCCCCAAACCATGAAATCCTGAAAAACATTAAGTCTGTTGAATTTTGAATGAAATCTAAAATTTTAGTTTCTCCATATGAAATCCAATGAGTTTGAAACCACTCTCAAACATCCTGAGTCATTTCATGGTAATGTTAAAAATTTAAGTAAAAGGATGAAACTAAAAAGTAAAGAAAATGTCACTTTTACTTTGAGAATTTAACATTACCATTAATTGCCAACATTGCTAGGGTTGAGATGTGTTAGGCAAATGAGAGGGTAAGAATGTTTTTCTTGGAGGGACTATTTTTGGAGGAAAACAACCCCAAATTTTCCTCAAAACAATTTCAAAACTCACAAAACTGCATTGTGTGGGGTCTATAGCTGCCCTGGCAATAAATCAACCGGTAAAATGAGCAGTTTCGTCATAAATTGGCCAATTTGGTCCGGTTTTTGTGAAATTTGGGTGAAATGGACCCTTCAACCAGGTTTTTTGGCCGAATTGACCCGGTCACCCAATGAACTGGCCAATTTGACCGATTTCTGGTTCAAGCCGGCCAATTTTTAAAACTATGCCTAAATCACATCCACAACTCATCAAGATATCAAGCTCATTATATCTAGGGTTTCAATATTCTTTCAGTGACATGACAAGTTCTTTCATATAGCAAAAATCCTAGAAACAAATCAAATTAATGCATCTAACAATTATCAAATTTCATATGTTAGACTTCTTACTAGGATTTCATGTAAACCCTAGATTTTATGCATGAGCTTCAACAATCAAAACCAATGACAGATTAATCAACATCATGACTAGCATCTACCAGGGTTTGTCGTAAACCCTAGATTTCCATCTACAAATTCTCAGTAATCACTATATAGATTCATAAATTCCAGACAATTATACATGTTAGAGAATTTAATTGTTACTAGGTTTTCACTGCTAAACCCTAGATTTTCCAAACAACATCATCCTAGACCATCAAAATTTGACTAGGGCTTGTTTCCAAACCCTAGGACTCATGACCATTAACACTTAGTTCAACACATATATCTAGGAATTCATCAACATATCATAAGCACATCATATGTTAGGCAATATTATTATGTTAGACATATATCGACCTAGAATAGGCTACGGTTTCAACCAAATGGACACATACCTAGGGTTTCATTCTTAGGAGTCTAAATACATAACAAGGGTTTTTCTTATAGACCCAACCAAACCCTAAGGATCTAGGGTTTCAATTCATAACATAGCAAACCCTACTTTACCATAACTTCAAAGGTTCGGGATTTCAGACAACATCATTTCAACCCTAACAAGTTAGGTTTTTCATGATCATACCAAAACCCTAAACATCACATCATCAATATGACAAACATAATAGCAATTTCCCAATAACCCTAAGAAGATTAGGGTTTTCAAACACTGTCAACATACCCTTAGGTTAGGGTTTTCTAGAGAACCTATCTAGGGTTCTATAAGAACAATCAAGGATATAGGGAGGGTAGATTTATCAAATGATGAATCACCCTAAACAAAAATCTTTATGATTTGAGACAACTAGACATAACGATGTTAGTAATGCAAATTACAAAATAAGATAAAGAGAATTTTATAAGATGTATAGTCTAAGACATACCTTGAGATGTTTCTTGACAGACTTTGTAGGAATTTCCTGAAGTTTAAGCCATGATCTTCTATACCTGTAATGCAAACTTACAAGCAAAACATGTGATACCAAGAACATGATTTAATTTCTCAAGTTAGATCTCCTACATAAACGTGGAGAATGGAATCCTATGAAAAATTATTCCTTCTTTTAATCAAGGGCTTTTGCTTAGAATCCTAGATTAGTTGAAAATCCTAGAGGAAGAGGATTAATGTTTTTCTAGAGAGTTTGCTCTTTATCCTAGACTAATTAAAACAAGGATTATATGAATCATTAGAGATAATAGAAATTTAAATGCTTATGAACATACGTACCTTGTGAATTACATACCTCTGATTTCACTAGACTTGTTGCAAGTGTATTTTCTTACGGGACAATACTTACTTGAATTATTTGAGTTGGTACCTTGTGCTTTTCATAGGACAGACTTCGGGTTCCCTTCAAACTGAATATTTCTTGTACGCATAGATACCTCACATCATTGGTAGATTTCCATAGGAAGCTATTCCAAGATCCTTTTCTTTAATGAGTTGAATGTGCTTCTTTACTGCTTTGACCTTATCACTGCTTCAGCACTTAGTGCTTCAACAATTCACTAAGCATGAATCTAAGTTGCACGAAACGGGGAAACGCGAATATATATATATATATATATATATATATATATAATATATATATATTGGACATTTAAGAAATATGTGCAATCATAAAGCATATATGATACATTCTAATTTATTACATTATGATAAAATTGTCAATTGTCCAATGCATAAACTATAAGTCTCTAAATTTACATCACATTTACTCATGAATGATCACATAATGAAAACAGAAATATCCAAAATCAGCCACGAGAAATTTCTAATTTCTTGTCTTGTGTTTGATTGGGAGTCTCCTCCTACATAGTCGAACGACCTTAGTGCTCTTGATTAAATACAAGTTTCATACCTTAGTACCATAGATGCTCTTCATTATTGGGAGTTTCCCCTGCATAGAAGGCTTGGTTCTCTTGATTAAATACAAGTTCCATACCCTAGTACATGAAAAAATCCAATGAAAACATTGCAATCTCCCTAATCCTGAAATCCTGAAAAACAGATAAGTTTGCTGGATTTTGAGTGAGATCTAAAATTCTACTTTCTCCATATGAAATCCAATGAGGGCGAAACCACTCTCAAACATCCTGAGTCATTTCATGGTAATGTTAAAAATTTAAGTAAAAGGATGAAAATGAAAAATAAAGGAGAATATCACTTTTACTTTAAGAATTTAACATTACCATGAACTGCATATCAACATTAGGGCAAAAGTTCACTTTTATAACTTTAGGCAGGGATCTAGAAGCAACTAGAAGTCACTAGGATAACCTAAAAATAAATTAGAAAACAAACTAAATTTAAAAAAAAACACACACACACAAGTAAAAAGCTGAAACGCGAGTCGTACGGCCCTGAAACGCGTTTCAGGCCGTACTGGCCACGTTTCAGTTTCATGAAACGTGGCAGTATGGCCTGAAACACGTTTCAGGGCCGTACCAAACGCGTTTCAGCGTTTCGTACCCGTTTCTGTACGGAAACGGCCCCTTGCCCTACGTTTCCTGTAACATAGGCGCGAATCCTTTTTTGGATGTTTATAGCGAAGTCATGGCTGTGAATATGACTTCACCGAGAAACTATGAACCCAATTTCTGAAGCTGATCGGAAGTGTCTCCTTGTGGTATGCCGAAACTCTATCACTTGATTTCACTGAAAAACTTCTTTGTGATTTGAGTGAAGTTACATCTCTTCCAGACTGAGGTTTCACTGATCCTTATTCTCTGAAAAGATCTGAACTTATCTTAAGGTATATCGAGATATGTTACTGTGACATCCGAATTTCCTTCCGAGATTTTTCACTGAACTTTTACTTCTTGTTGTCGCACAGATTGTCGCAACAACGCTCAGATTGGGGGCTGTCACTCTGATCCCCGATCTCTCTGTTTAAGCCTGTCTCCCACGGCTAAGGGGGGTAGACCCTGAAAAGAGAAGGACGACCAATTGCGAATCGGTTGGTTTGGGAGACACGGGAGGATAAAGCACTTGATAGATTTTATTTAATTTAACGGACCAGTGCCTTGTGGAGTTAATGTTTAAACGATTGATAACCAGATGCTGCAGAGATGTAAAATGTTCACAGCAATCATAACAATGCAAGATATCCAGTAAACCCACGATATTTTTAACGATGATCTGACAATCTAAAAATAAGCTTCGAAAGAGCACATTCATGCCAGATAAACATTAATCCCAAAATTTTAACCTCAGCAGGAAAAATAAAACGCGATGAGATACCCAGGCTGACAAAAACTTTTCAAAAAAAAAAAAAAAAAAAAATGGATTTTTCTGACAAAATTTTAACTCAAAACAAAATTTAAAATTCAATCTAAAACCCCTAAAAAAAAAATTATTTGATTTTTTTATTATATTTTTTTATGATTTTTTAATTTATTTCTAAACAAAAAAATAAAACAAAATCTAAACTAATCTAAATTAAATTAATAAATAAACCAAAAAAAAAAAAACCCTAACTATTTTATTTTGAATTTTTTTTTTTTTTTTTTTTTTAAAACAAAATTAAACTAACAAAAATCTATTTTAACTCTGCTTAACACCTAACAAAATTAAAATCTAAATTTAAACCTAAACTAAAATCCTAACCCTAAAATCTAAAACGTGACCTCCTTTTTGTGAATTTTATTTGATATAAAACTAAAACAAATAAGAAATACGACTTCACCAAAAAAAATTTGAAAATAAACTCAAGCCCAAACCTATGCTAAGACTTACATTAAACCAGAAAAAAAGAAAATCGAAGAGAAAGAAACCGATTGAAAATTTAATCTACGGCAACCTGAGACTATCCACGCAAAGGAAATGGCCACGCTCTAAAGAAAAAAGACGCATATACTGATACGTATTATTCCAAACGAAAACGGAAAATCGAATGCATGGTGACCCAAGCTTCAATCAATCAAAACGACTTTTCAGCAATGAACCAACCCGCATTTAAGCTGAAATTATGCCCGCGTAAAAAAAAACTCGATGCATGAACTGATAAAAATTACGGGTGACTTGTGATCTAGGCTCACGCTGGACGGGTTGAGTGGTTCAACGGCGGGCAGCGTTGGAGACGCAGGGATTCGGATTTGCGTTTGAGCGAGCAGCAACCTTCCACTTGCAGGCTTGCGTGGGACGGAGATCGGATAGATGGGGAGTGCGGGCTATGAGGCTACGGACGGGTTTTTTTTGGAGTTAGACGGCGGCAGAGGATGCAGCGGCAGCGTGGAAGGGAGAAGCAGGTGGACGGATTGCAGGTAAGAGGACGCAGCACGAAAAAAAAAAATGGAGGAGATGCAGCGTGGAGAGGAGTTTGCGGATGACGGCAGCACGCAGGCAGCAGCGGAATACCCACGATATAAGAAAAAAAAAAAAAAAAATCGATTTGTGTTTTGAATGAGTTTGACAGGGTTCCGCGGATATGGAAGTTCAACGGCGGCGGAAATGGTTACGCATGCACCTGGAGCAAAGGACATAGAGAATGCAGCTTTGAGGAATGGACGCGAGCAGTGCAGGCTGGAGATTTTATTGCAGGTTCGATGGCAAGAAATGAGCACTGCGGATGAGGAGCAGTCACACACGCAGGCAGAGAAGGCTATGCACGCTCGTTCATGAAATACCTGGCCCGTGTCTACTCACGCCACTACTTTAGACCGATGAGCTGCCTGTAGATACAAGAAAACTGAAAACTCTAATGAAAATTGTATAAAACAAAACCTTGAAACCCTAGAACAGCTAATTTAATTTACAAATTTGGCCCCTTAACAGCCAGATTCATCAATAAGCACAGAAAATATCTAAAGAAATAATGATTTCAGATTTTCACTGTGAAGAACTTCAGAAAATCTTTCATGCAAATTAGAAAGATAAACCGAATGATAGACCCAGGATCAAATCCAACTGGGCTCAGCAAAAAAATGCTTACAGGAGTTCGCTGGTTCAGCCGAGAACTTCCCCGAACGCCCACAAAATTCCTTCAGAAAATGTTTTCTGCACAGCTCAAAACAACCATCAGCAAAGAGGGCAAAAATGCTGCTAGATCTCAGGAAGTAATGGAGATACCTGCCATTACTTCAGAAACCCTAACAACACCCAAACCCTAGCAAGTAAAACAAGATACATGTGCTCACAATACTCTACAAAAAGCTATTATTAACGGCTGAAACATATGCAGAAAATTAAACAATCTCACAGCATTTCAAGAGAGTAACAGCAGCAAGATATGGACCCCAAAGTCTTCTTTTATTAACCAGAAACAGATTTACAAGAGAGCTTCTTCAATCTTAGACTCACAAATCCCATTGATGATCTCCAACGACTCATAGCACCCTACTTAAAGGAAAAAATCCCAACGGCTAGTTCGAGTGATCCATGACAAAACGATCTCGACCGTCGATGAGGATCAAGACATCTCTTAATCTCATCCGTCGAATTAAAATATTATTATTTATATTAAATTATATTTTATTATTTTTTTATTTATATTTTATATTTTTTATATTTTATTATTTTTTTTTATTTTTATTATAATTTTTTATTGTTTTTATCATGGATCATCAAACATAGCCTTTGGAAAAAAATTTCCCCTAAGACCTAAGACCTAAGACGCATGAGGGGATTAACATTTTCAACCCTCAAGACACATTACATCATGACTTTTACAATTTACATCTTAAGGGGACAAACCCACTTTAACATAGACCCTCATAAACCACCCAGTTCTGCGACACAACAATAATCTAGCAGGTTAACACACTAGGATTCTCCTAAAGTTCTAATAACAAACTGCATCCCGACTTTGGGGTTAGGTTGAAGGAAAACTCTGCCGATCGTAGATCGGTGAGACGAAAAACCTTCCAGGACATAGATTATCATTAGAAAGTTAGGTCCACCTAGGCAATTTACATACATGACTCTGACCTGCTAAGATTATTTACATTACATACATGCAGACTGGGTTTTCAATCAAAATGATCAAGCTACTGATGACCGTAGGATGGCACGGACACGTCGATCAGGTGCAACCCCTTTTTGCAAAAAAAAGAGGGGGGCTACTGCATGGGTAGTTGACCAATAGTGGTCAACATCAGGCTCTACTTGGGGACACGTTGCTGCACTGTAGGAATGTGAGAATCCAGAATCTGCACCCATACAACACACAGATAAAATAAGTAGCGTCCATTCCAAAATCATCATATACATTAAGCACAGGAAAGATAAAAGCTCTTCATTTATTGACTAACTAATAACATGAAAAGTAAATATAATCCTAAAAACAGAAATGAAATGCTGAAAAAACAAGGAGTAGGGATAGAAACACAATACAGAAGATGCCCATGGCATCAGATGTGTTCAATATAGTGTATACTGAGCATTTGCCTGCTTTCAAGCAAATCTGTTGGCTGCTTGTGGGATGTGCCATGTCCAATTTTACATATGGTAGAATTTTTTCCTATCCGAAAATCAAGCTGCTTGTGGCCGTCTGATGCATCAAATCTTCTTCTCATTTTCTTTCTCTTGCGCTTTTTCTTTGTGGCAGGCTGGATTACTGATGACGTGGAACTTTCTGTTTCAAAGCTCTCAGATGAAAGATGTAAAATATGCGTGACATGTTTTTCTTCATCTTGCATCTGATCTTTATCGTTCTTAAGTTTATCTGGATCACCTTCAATTAACCACCTTTCAATCGAACCAATGACCTCCTCATAGTAAGATGGAGCTTGTCGCGACAAATGAGAAGGCTCCTGATTTGTCTGGCTAGAGGACGCACCATCGAAGTACATATACCAAACTTTATCTTTAAGATCCTTAATCTTATCATCGGGAGGAATTATGAAATTAGACATGATAGAATAGTTCCCTATGTCAGATTGCTCTCTAATTATTTCGTTATGAGGCTTCTTAGGATCTTCAACATGAAATTTCCTCTCGGGCTCTCTATTTAGCCTAACAAAACCCTCACCGCTAAGAGATGGAATCATAGCATATGACCAATTCATCTGAATGCTTCCTCCTAGATCAGAGGCCCACTTTCTAGATAACAGCATACCCCAAGCATCAGGTACATCAACGACAACAATATCCATAACAACCATGATGTCTGGGTAAACTGAAAGATGAACTTGTAAATCCTTGATTAAACCGTGGACTTTGATTTTCTTAGAATCCATGGCACATATATTATAGTAGGGTCTAGAAACTCTTAAGTTAAGTTGTTCCATGACCCTTCTAGTCATAACGCAAGCAGATGCGCCTGAATCCAACATACAGTTATTCAATTTATACCCATTGACTAATAAGGTGATGAAGAAGGGTTGATGATCTTTGTTATCAGCATCTATGCTTTGCAGATATATGGAAGCATCATGATAATCAACCTTGCGAGTCTTTTGTTGAGAAGCGTTGACTTGAGGACCCTGAATCGCTTTCAATAACTTGTCTCTTTGGGAAGGGATCTTAACAACTTCAGATACAGGAACCCAGATTTTAGCATTGTTAAACCAACTTCCCAAATCGATATCTATTCTAGAGTTTGCACCAGGGTTCAAAGTTCGAGTGGGAATTTGATTCCCGCTCTGATCTTTATCCCTTCTTTGGTATGTCAAACCCTTATCTCTAGCAAATTCTAAAATTTTCTCAGGAGAGGGTTTCTCACCACATAACCTAGCCAAAATGTCATCTTTATTTTCAAGGTTATTTATACTAAAAGAAGATGAAGGATTTATAACATCATAGCTCTTTTCCTTAACCTCTATCCAATCATTCATAGGCAAAGGAAACTTGCTCCCTACTACGTTTATTTGATCACCTGTCCCAAACATTCCATTATCTAAGATTCTTCTGACAATGGGACAAGAGGATTCATCATGAAGAGCATCGCAAACACGACAGTAAGGAGGAGCATCATCTACCAGATTAGTAAGCGGATTAGGGGGTCTCTGCTCACTAGATTGACCATTTCTTTGCCAATTATTATTTCTGTTATTATTATTTCGAGGCTGAAAATTTTGCGATTGCGCTCTTTCCATTTGAATCAACCTATTCTGCAAAGTGTTAATCTCCTTATTATGATTAATTTCCATAGTTTCAATTTTTTGAAGCAACTTGAGAACCAGCTCACTTTCTGGCTCTTGGACTGCTTTTCCCTTAGGTTCCTTTAGTTTCGTAGCAGCCCTATCAAAACCTGAGATTTCAGATTTCCCAGAAGCTGCCTTGTCCTTTTCAAGTTCTATAGCTAAGGCCTGGCAATCTCCATAATCATTAAGTTTAGCACGCCTTAACTCATAAGATGGTTCAGGACTAAAGGCATCAATGTAAAAGTCTTGGAGAGTTTTATCTGTAGGTTTATAGTCTTGAGGTAATTCTCTGATAATACCATTAAACCTTTTATTAAATTCCTCGACAGTTTCATCCTCTCTTTTTTTTATTAGACTAATAGCTTTTACAAGATGTCTTCCCTCTCTCTTATCTCCATATTTTTCTTTAAATGCATTAATAATTGATTGTAGGGAGTCGAATGAATTTGGAGGCTTTTCTGTAAACCAATCATAAGCATCACCTCCTAGAGTCAAGATAAAAAGAGTCATCCTGACATCTTCATGATCAAAATCAGTGGATCTTGCATACTTAGCCATCCATATGTTGAAATCTCGCAAATGGGAATTAGCAGTAATGGCATTATCTCCTTGAAAGCTAGGCAGCTTGTCTATCCCAACAGATGGAATATCATTGGGGTATCCAGGAATGTTAGAAAAATCACAAGGGGCATACAAACTCATGGTGTTGCGCCTAACTTGACCTTTAAAGAGCAAATGAATATCGGAGAGGGCTTCTTGTCCAAGATTTCCAAGAAGTGTACGAGAGGCGAGTTTGTGTGATCGCACCCTGAAGACCTTTTCAGGATCAGGAGTAGGGTTGCACAGACTGCTTGAGTGCCTTCTAGTGTACACTCTTGTAGATAATATAGGAAGTGGAGTCGCCACCTGAACAAGAAGTTAAGCACAGAAAAGCTCGAAAAGAACCAAGGACAGAAAAACTCTGTCCCCGGCAACGGCGCCAAAAATGTTGTCGCACAGATTGACACGACAACGCTCAGACCAGGGGCTGTCACTCTGATCCCCGATCTCTCCTTTTAAGCCTGTCTCCCGCGGCTAAGGGGGGTAGACCCTGTAAGGAGATGGATGACCAACTGTAAACCAGTTGGTTTGGGAGACACGGAAGGACAAAGCACTTAATAGATTTGTTTAAATTAATGGACCAGTGCCTTATGGGTTTGGTGCCAAAACGATCACTTAACAGATTTTGCAGGGATGTAAAGTATGCACAGCAATCATTTAACATCAAATTTCTTCAAAAATGTGAGATATCAGTAAATTCACAACACTTTTAACAATGATCTGGCAAATTAAAAGGAAACAAACTCTGAAAGATATGACCATGCACACTAACCAGATATTATATGCCAGATAAATATTTATCCCAAACTTTTAGCCTCCGCAAGAAAAAATAGAACGCGATTAAAATTTCCAGGCTAAGACGTTAACTCGCAAAATATTTCCATGAAAAAAAAAAATTTATGCTTTTTTCGACAAAATTTTTTATAGCGAAAAATCTAAACTAAAAGAAAATTTAAAAGTTCTAAACTAAAGACTAAGGTCTAAAAAGAAATTTTTTATGATTTTTTTTTTTATATTTTTTTTTTATTTTTAGCCTTTTTATTATTTTTTATTTTTCTAAAACAAAAAGTTAAAATTTCCAAATCTAAACTAAAACAAAAAAAAAAAATCTAATGTAAAGGCTAATTACTAAAACTAAAAAAAATCAAATTTTAATATCTAACACTAAACTAAAACTATCAAAGTTTTAAATCTAAATTTAGAAAAATAAAAACTAACAAATATTAACGCATATATATATAAAAAAAATAAAACCAAAACGAAAACCCTAAGCTAAACCCTAAAGACTTTTATTGAAATTTTATTTGCTTTAAAAATATAAAAAAAAAATCAAACTAAAAAAGCAACGTTAAGCTTAACACATACGTATATTGCCTAAAATCTAAAATGATAACCAAACAAAACGAGATCTGAATAAACAAAACGATTTTGACTTACGCTAAAAAAAAGATCGACGTGAGATAGACCTTACCACATACGCGTAGAAGCTAACCCGTGGACGATTTTAATTGCGCGTGAAGTGTTAAACGCTCCCTGGCTCGATTGGTGGCTCAGTTTGCTGGTGCGTTTGCTGGAGCGTGTTTGCAGGTTCTTTAGACGGTGGATGGAAGACGTTCGCAAGTTTGGAGGTTCCAACAATCATGTAAACCCTCAACGTTGCTCAGATGCAGTCGATGATTGACTTTGGGAGCTCCTTTGATGGCAGAAGAAAAAGCTTGCAGCAGGAAGAGGACGCAGCACGCAGGTGAAGCTTGGTAACTGCGTGCAGGTTATCTCAGTGCGTGGATAGATTATTGCTGCAGGGAGGCGTAAAAAATATGCGCAGTAAAGTATGATAGGAGCTGTGAATGAAGGCGGAAAAGGAACTGCGTGGGCAGCCTGAGGGGATAATAAAAAAAAAATAATAATAATAATTAAAAAAAAAAACGTATGCGTGAGGGCCACAGTGAATGAGGACGCAGCAGCAATGGGAACTCGTTTTTCTGCTGCGTGAGGGAAAGGAAGTGAAACGTAGTTGCAGCTGGAGATAACACGCATAGAAGGCAGTGCAGTGCAGGTCCAAAGCGATTTGGAGAAAACAAGCAACAGCAAGCAGATTGCCCAGAAACCAATGAAACTCTCCACGAAAATTAAATCTGAATTTCTCTGCTCCAAAAGCACCTGTAACCTGCAGATAATGAAACAGGCCACCAAAACCTGGAGACAAACAAAAATTTATAAAACCCTAAAAACCAGCAAAAGATATTTTACAATTTTGTGACTCTGCAACAGTCAGATTCATCAATAAGCACAGAAAATATTTAAAGAAATAATGATTTCAGATTTTCACTGTGAAGAACTTCAGAAAATCTCTCATGCAAATTAGAAAGATAAATCGAATGATAGACCCAGGATCAAATCCAACTGGGCTCAGCAAAAAAAATGCTTGCGGGAGTTGGCTGGTTCAGCCGAGACTTCCCCGAACGCCCAAAAAATTTTCTTCAGAAAATGTTTTCTGCACAGCTCAAAACAACCATCAGTAAAGAGGGCAAAAATGCTGCTAGATCTCAGGAAGTAATGGAGATACCTGCCATTACTTCATAAACCCTAACAGCACCCAAACCCTAGCAAGTGAAACAAGATACCTGTGCTCACAATACTCTACAAAAAGCTATTATTAATGGCTGAAAATAA
The DNA here is from genome assembly GCA_000404065.3 of Pinus taeda. Taxonomy (NCBI): domain Eukaryota; kingdom Viridiplantae; phylum Streptophyta; class Pinopsida; order Pinales; family Pinaceae; genus Pinus; species Pinus taeda. Next base: position 90,770 of record APFE031422806.1, read on the forward strand.
CATATGCAGAAAATTAAACAATCTCACAGCATTTCAAGAGAGCAACACCAGCAAGATATGGACCCCAAAGTCTTCTTTTATTAACCAGAAACAGATTTACAAGAGAGCTTCTTCAGTCTTAGACTCACAGATCCCATTGATCATCTCAAATGACCCCTAGCACCCTACTTAAAGGAAAAATCCCAACGGCTAGTTTGAGTGATCCATGACAAAACAATCTCAACCGTCGATGAGAATCAAGACATCTCTTAATCTCATCCGTCGAATTAAAATATTATTATTTTTTATTTTTTTATTTTTATTATTTTAAATTTTATTTTATATATATATATATATTATATATATATATATATATATATTAATCATTATTTTTTTGTTTTTATCATTGGACATCAAACACAGCCTTTGGAAAAAATTTCCCCTAAGACCTAGGACCTAAGACCTGAGGGATTACATTTTCAACTCAAGACACATTCATCTGACTTTTACAATTACATCTTAAGGGACAAACCCACTTTAACATAGACCCTCATAAACCACTCAGTTCTGCGACACAACTATAATCTAGCAGGTTAACACACTAGGATTCTCCTAACGTTCTAATAACAAAATGCATCCCGGCTTTGGGGTCAGGTTGAAGGAAAACTCTGCCGATCATAGATCGGTGAGACGAAAAACCTTCCGGGACATAGATTATCATTAGAAAGTTAGGTCCACCTAGGCAATTTACATACATGACACAACTCTGCTAAGATTATTTACATCAAAATGCAGACTGGGTTTACAACTTTAATAAGATCAGGAGAATGACGATGACTGCTGAATGGCACGAACATCTCGATCAAGCGCTACCATTTTTTGCGAAAAAAGGGGGTGTACTGCTATGGGTAGTTGACATGCAGCGGTCAACATCTGGCTCTACTTGGGGACACGTTGCTGCACCGTAGGAATGTGAGAATCCAGAATCTGCACCCATGCAATACCAAACAAAATATAAGTAGCGTCCATTCAAAAATCATCATATAACATTTAAGCACATGAAAGATAGAAGCTCTTCATTTATCAACTATCTAATAACATGAAAAGTAAATGTAATCCTAAAACAGAAACGAAATGCTGAAAATGACAAGGAGAAGGGTTAGAAATATAATACAAAGGATGCCCCATGGCATCAGATGTGTTCAATATAGTGTATACTGAGCATTTCCCTGCTTTCAGGCAAATCTGTTGGCTGCTTGTCGGATGTGCCATGTCCAATTTTACATATGGTAGAATTTTTTCCTATCCGAAAATCAAGCTGCTCGCGGCCGTCTGATGCATCAAATCTTCTTCTCATTTTCTTTCTCTTGCGCTTTTTCTTTGTGGCAGGCTGGATTACTGATGACGTGGAACTTTCTGTTTCAAAGCTCTCAGATGAAAGATGTAAAATATGCGTGACATGTTTTTCTTCATCCTGCATCTGATCTTTATCGTTCTTAAGTTTATCTGGATCACCTTCAATTAACCACCTTTCAATCGAACCAATGACCTCCTCATAGTAAGATGGAGCTTGTTGCGACAAATGAAAAGGCCCCTGATTTGTCTGGCTAGAGGACGCACCATCGAAGTACATATACCAAACTTTATCTTTAAGATCCTTAATCTTATCATCGGGAGGAATTATGAAATTAAACATGATAGAATAGTTCCCTATGTCAGATTGCTCTCTAATTATTTCGTTATGAGGCTTCTTAGGATCTTCAACATGAAATTTCCTCTCGGGCTCTCTTTTAGCCTAACAAAACCCTCACCGCTAGGATGGATGGAATCATAGCATATGACCAATTCATTTGAATGCTTCCTCCTAGATCAGAGGCCCACTTTCTAGATAACAGCATACCCCAAGCATCAGGTACAATCAACGACAACAATATCCATAACAACCATGATGTCTGGGTAAACTGAAAGATGAACTTGTAAATCCTTGATTAAACCGTGGACTTTCTTAGAATCCATGGCACATATATTATAGTAGGGTCTAGAAACTCTTAAGTTAAGCTGTTCCATGACCCTTTTAGTCATAACGCAAGCAGATGTGCCTGAATCCAACATACAGTTATTCAATTTATACCCATTGACTAATAAGGTGATGAAGAAGGGTTGATGATCTTTGTTATCAGCATCTATGCTTTGCAGATATATGGGAGCATCATGATAATCAACCTCGCGAGTCTTTTGTTGAGAAGCGTTAACTTGAGGACCCTGAATCGCTTTCAGTAACTTGTCTCTTTGGGAAGGGATCTTAACAACTTCAGATATAGGAACCCAGATTTTAGCATTGTTAAACCAACTTCCCAAATCGATATCTATTCCAGAGTTTGCACCAGGGTTCAAAGTTCGAGTGGGAATTTGATTCCCGCTCTGATCTTTATCCCTTCTTTGGTATGTCAAACCCTTATCTCTAGCAATTTCTAAAATTTTCTCAGGAGAGGGTTTCTCACCACATAATCTAGCCAAAATGTCATCTTTATTTTCAAGGTTATTTATACTAAAAGAAGATGAAGGATTTATAACATCGTAGCTCCTTTCCTTAACCTCTATCCAATCATTCATAGGCAAAGGAAACTTGCTCCCTACTACGTTTATTTGATCATCTGTCCCAAACATTCCATTATCTAAGATTCTTCTGACAATGGGACAAGAGGATTCATCATGAAGAGCATCGCAAACACGACAATAAGGAGGAGCATCATCTACTAGATTAGTAAGCGGATTAGGGGGTCTCTGCTCACTAGATTGACCATTTCTTTGCCAATTATTATTTCTGTTATTATTATTTCGAGGCTGAAAATTTTGCGATTGCGCTCTTTCCATTTGAATCAACCTATTCTACAAAGTGTTAATCTCCTTATTATGATTAATTTCCATAGTTTCAATTTTTTGAAGCAACTTGAGAACCAGCTCATTTTCTGGCTCTTGGACTGCTTTTCCCTTAGGTTCCTTTAGTTTCGTAGCAGCCCTATCAAAGCCTGAGATTTCAGATTTCCCAGAAGCTGCCTTGTCCTTTTCAAGTTCTATAGCTAAGGCCTGGCAATCTCTATAATCATTAAGTTTAGCACGCCTTAACTCATAAGATGGTTCAGGACTAAAGGCATCAATGTAGAAGGCTTGGAGAGTTTTATCTGTAGGTTTATAGTCTTGAGGTAATTCGCTGATAATACCATTAAACCTTTTATTAAATTCCTCGACAGTTTCATCCTCTCTTTTTTTTATTAGACTAATAGCTTTTACAAGATGTCTTCCCTCTCTCTTATCTCCATATTTTTCTTTAAATGCATTAATAATTGATTGTAGGGAGTCGAATGAATTTGGAGGCTTTTCTGTAAACCAATCATAAGCATCACCTCCTAGAGTCAAGATAAAAAGAGTCTTCCTGACATTTTCATGATCAAAATCAGTAGATCTTGCATACTTAGCCATCCATATGTTGAAATCTCGCAAATGGGAATTAGCAGTAATGGCATTATCTCCTTGAAAGCTAGGCAGTTTGTCTATCCCAACAGATGGAATATCATTGGGGTATCCAGGAATGTTAGAAAAATCACAAGGGGCATACAAACTCATGGTGCTGCGCCTAACTTGACCTTTAAAGATCAAATGAATATTGGAGAGGGCTTCTTGTCCAAGATTTCCAAGAAGTGTACGAGAGGTGAGTTTGTGTGATCGCACCCTGAAGACCTTTTCAGGATCAAGAGTAGGGTCGCACGGACTGCTTGGATGCCTTCTAGTGTACACTCTTGTAGATAATATAGGAAGTGGAGTCGCCACCTGAACAAGAAGTTAAACACAGAAAAGCTTGAAAAGAACCAAGGACAAAAAAACTATGTCCCCGGCAATGGCGCCAAAAATGTTGTCGCGCAGATTGACACGACAACGCTCAGACCGGGGACTGTCACTCTAATCCCTGATCCCTCTGTTTAAGCCTGTCTCCCGCGGCTAAGGGGGGTAGACCCTATGAGATAATGAAGACCAACTGGCAAACAGTTGGTTGGGAGGCACGAGACACGATTGAGATCAGCACTAAAATGATTTGATTAGTTAGCAGACCAGTGCCTTGAGAGATTGTTATTAAAATGATTACTTGTTAAATGATATAAAAAAATAAACCGTGACCAGCTAAATCACATGACCAAAACGATATCCAGCAACTGAAAACTTCGAAAAGATAAATGCTTAAAACCACCACGAGAATCGAAATTATTAACCAGATATCAATTTCGTGTCTCGACTTGAATTTAGGATCTCAGCATGAAGATAATAATTTAAACAACAGAATCTGGCAAAATATTTTTCCACAATTTTTTTTTTTTTTTTTTAATGAAAAACTTAGAAATTAAATTACTAAAAAGTTAAAACCCTAAAAATTTAATTAAATCTAATTCTTAAACAAAACTAAATAAAAAATCAAAAATCAAAATTAAAATCAAAAAATAATCTAAACCTAACTATTTTAAAAAACTTTTTTAATTTTTCTTTATTTTAAAATAAAATAAAAAAAAAGAAAATGCTAAACCCTAAAATAACACATGTACATAAAACTAAGACTAAACTAAACAAAACAAGGAAATGGATTTTTATTTTTTATTTTTTTATGAAACCTAAGACTAAAAAAAATTTTAAATCCTAAGAACATATACACTACATATATGAAACAAAATATAAATTTTTTGTTTTTATTTTATCAAACCTAAGCGAAACTAAATTAAACAACCCTAAAAAAAAAGGAAATCGATCTAAATTTGAAACTAAATTAAATCTACGAATGAACTATGCATAAATCCCACAGGCTTAATCAGAAATCGATTTTGGCTTTAACCTGAACCTACGCTATAGAAAATGATGGATCAGCTCTGCGTTAGCACCTGAAAACGAAAAACTTGAAACAGCAATCACCTTCACGCAAAGGCTTAACCCTAACTGCGTACAGCCAAACCCGTGACGCTGAATCGGAACGTTAAAACGCTGGCTTGCGTGACTGCTTACAGGTACGAAGGGATTCAGGCAGGCATCGAAGGATTTATGGGCGAAGTTGATGCGTGCTTGTTCCACGCAGCACGCTGAGGGGTATGCAAACACCAGAACGCACCCACAAACCGGCCCACAAAAAAAAATCGATTCAAATAAACTGCATTTACCCACGATTTCACTTATTTGCTGCATAGGTCGACGGAAGAGGCTGCGGGTGAGGGTCTGGACGCAGAGAAGGCTGAAGGATAGGCGTAGAAGATGTGCGGTTTCGGACGGAATAGTGAATGCAGATGCGTGGAGATTATGCAATGAAGAATAGTACACAGATTTGAGGGCGTTTGGCAGCGGCAAAAAGGGAATGCTGCTTGCAGACGAGTCGATGGAAAATGCACAGTGATTGCAGGCTTTTAGGAAAAGCGAAGTCCCCACGCAAGCTTTGAAAAAACTCACGCATAATCCCTTCAATTTCTCTTGCATAAATCGGAATTATATTTGCTCCAAATCTGTCAAATAGAACCCTGAAAATTTCATAAACCCTGCACCTGTAACCTGTGATGGAAACATCTAATAATAATATGTGCAGGAAGACAAAACCGAAACCCTAAATCAAGCTAAAAATTTACAGATTTGGCCCCTTAACAGCCAGATTCATCAATAAGCACAGAAAATATTTAAAGAAATAATGATTTCAGATTTTCACTGTGAAGAACTTCAGAAAATCTCTCATGCAAATTAGAAAGATAAACCGAATGATAAACCCAGGATCAAATCCAACTGGGCTCAGCAAAAAAAATGCTTGCGGGAGTTGGCTGGTTCAGCCGAGAACTTCCCCGAACGCCCACAAAATTCCTTCAGAAAATGTTTTCTGCACAGCTCCAAACAACCATCAGTAAAGAGGGCAAAAATGCTGCTAGATCTCAGGAAGTAATGGAGATACCTGCCATTACTTCAGAAACCCTAACAGCACCCAAACCCTAGCAAGTGAAACAAGATACCTGTGCTCACAATACTCTACAAAAGCTATTATTAACAGCTGAAAATAACATATGCAGAAAATTAAACAATCTCACAGCATTTCAAGAGAGTAACACCAGCAAGATATGGACCCCAAAGTCTTCTTTTATTAACCAGAAACAGATTTACAAGAGAGCTTCTTCAGTCTTAGACTCACAGATCCAATTATCTGAAATGACCCC